>JABCKW010000743.1:0-67117 GCA_014824385.1 Fusarium cyanostomum
AAGATGCCCATGCCGAAACAGGGATAGGCCCGGCCGATGTCCCGCTTTTTCGGCGGCCCTGTGCCGGGCATGGGGCGGGGACGCGGGAAGACGACTTGTGATGGGACAGAATAAGCTTGGGGGGATAAGCGAGGGATGGGCGAGATTGTGCGGAGGTTCTCTAGGTTGAGAGAGTAGGAAGATTAAGTCCGGAGGGCGTTGGTGAAGCATTGGAAGCGAGGACGCTGTTATGATGTCAGCGAGCATTGCGTTATTAACCTCACCATCTCATGGACGAGATCTGTGCCTTCCAGCAGCGACTTCGAATGACCCATGCCGTCCGTCTTCCGGCCAGCAGCTAACCAAGCTGCAGAACCAAACCACAACGCAAAGAGTATGACGATACGACGCTGTGGAGCTGACAGCTCTGCGCCAGCGAGGTTGCAACACGCACAAGAGAGAAAGATCCGGCATCTACATCCCTGCTGGACTGGCTTGAATGCACAGGCCCATGCAACATCAAGCACACAGAAACCGAGATCTGCGAGAGGTGATACCGAACAAAAGGACGGCGCCTCCGGAGCCGTCACGGCAGCATGTTAATTACGGGGCCCGGGATAACACACGAGGCCTGAACCATGGCATACTGCAGCGTGATTGGTGAGTTGGTGTAGTTTGGTTGTTCGGTCGTGATGGCGCTCTGCGGTGTAAGTGGGGATCAGGGAGCTGAGGGAGAGTATATTAACTCGAGGGTGTTCCGCAGATTGTGGGAGGTTTGCTATTCGTATTAGGCAGTCTTGAATGTGTTTTTCAGCTCCTTCTCACACTCATATACCCTGACACCTACTGTGGCTGTCTGAGGTACACATGTGATAATCTCGACCGTTAACAAGCCTCAACGCCCTCCCGATATTCAAGGTGCCGAGTCTGGCAGGCCATCGTTCACCAACCTCGCACTCACATTCGTCGACGCATCTCATCCCGTGTAACCGCTGTTGACCAGTGTCAGAAGCCCGCCATGGGTCAAGACGAGTATGACACCACGGCGCCGCACGACGGCATGTCGCCAGGTCAATACATGACTTCCCGCCTGTCAACGCTCAAACCACCGATGCACAATGTCAAAAATCCTATAAAGCTGTTGCGCATGCTAAACGCCCAGCAGTGGGCATTCTTCTTCGTCGCCTTTGCGGCATGGGTATGTGTCCAACCGCACATTCAATTTCTCCATGGTGGACTAAATTCCGGGTACAGACATGGGATTCGTTCGACTTCTTCACCGTGTCGCTCACAGTGACGAGTCTGAGCAAGACTTTTGGCAAGTCCAAGACGGATATAACATGGGGCATCACGCTGGTCCTCATGTTCCGATCGGTGGGATCGATCATATTTGGTATTGCGAGCGATCGATATGGCCGAAAGTGGCCATTCGTCATCAACAACCTTCTCTTTATCGTCCTCGAGCTTGTAAGTTGCCATGGCTTCGATTCGGCGCTTTCACTATGGCTGGAGGCTCCGAAACCCGGTTACTTGAGATGTACGAGACATTCCGAGCTGGAGCTAACTGGGATCTAGGGAACTGGCTTCTGCAATACCTACTCCCAGTTTCTAGCCTGCCGAGCCCTTTTTGGCATCGCAATGGGTGGTCTTTACGGCAACGCAGCCGCAACAGCCCTTGAAGACTGTCCTGAGGAGGCCCGGGGTCTCATGAGCGGTATCCTCCAGCAAGGCGTAAGTGTCAGTTCTCACTCACTGTTCTGGTCTATTTCTAACCGTCTGTCAGTACGCTTTCGGATATCTCCTTTGCGCCGCGTTTGCCCGTGGCCTCGTCGACACGACCCCCCACGATTGGCGTCCGCTCTTCTGGTTCGGCGCCTGTCCGCCTGTCCTATTCATCATCTTTCGTCTCATGCTGCCTGAGACCCAGGCTTACCAGGAGCGTCAGCGTATGCGACAGGAGGCTGGATCGTCAGAGGTCCATGGCAAGGGTAAGATGTTCATCAAGGAGGGCAAGGTTGCGCTCAAGCACCATTGGTTGCTGCTGGTATACCTGGTGCTTCTCATGGCTGGCTTCAACTTCATGAGCCACGGTAGCCAGGACTTGTACCCAACAATGTTGGAGAATCAGCTTGGCTTCTCCAAAACCAAGATCACTGTCACCCAGGTCGTGGCCAACCTCGGAGCCATGACGGGTGGTACCGTCGTCGGCTATTGCAGCCAGTCCATCGGTCGTCGAATTAGCATTATCATCTGCTGCATCGTCGGCGGCGCGCTCCTCTACCCTTACACCTTTGTGCGAGACTCATCCATCATCGCCGCCGCATTCTTCCAGCAATTCTGCGTCCAAGGTGCTTGGGGTGTGATCCCCATCCACCTGATGGAGCTGTCTCCCGGTGCATTCCGCACCTTTGTCGTCGGCACATCCTACCAGCTCGGCAACCTCGTTTCCTCGGCTTCCTCGACCATCGAGGCTCGCCTGGGCGAGGGCTTCCCTCTGCCGGAGAAGGAGAAGGGCGAGAGCCGGTACGACTATGGCAAGGTGATCTGCATCTTCATGGGCTGCGTGTACGCATACGTGATTGTCCTCACGTTTATCGGCCCTGAGAACTTGAACGGCAAGTTTGACGTTGCACACGACTCGGACACCAGGGAGGTTGTAGGCTCGCAAGCGATGGAGAAGGCGGCCATGGACCGCAGGAGAGGAGATGAGGAGAATGATGCCAGGGTCAGTGGAGAGAAGCCTGAAGTCACCCATGCTCGGGATAAGGCTTGAAACGAGCCAAGGGAGAGGGGCTGCTCTCGGGCGTCAACTAGGATCCAGTATTAGCCCATAAGCATATTCTTAAGTCCAAACCTGGCGGTCTAGGGCTGACATGTCTGCAATCTCACGTCGGTGATCGGACCGTCCATGATTTGATTCCTCATTGCCCTCGGACCGGACCCGCCCCCGCATTCTACCGTCGTAGTGTCCGATCCCTTGAGAGGACTAGACTATCACGTCGTGCACGTATCGTTGGCCGTGTGTCGAAGATCTCTCCAACTGCGGATCCGCAAGTCCCTCTCGATGACGGTACTTTCGGACGTCTTATCCAATCTCCCCGCTTGAGTAAACACGAGGGGCTTGCCGTGGTTTCGTCGAGGATCAACCCGAGGTATATATATTCGACGTCTGAGAACCTTGAGAGAACTCTCACTCCACACATGACCCTCTGCAAACACCTTGACGGCCTACGCACCATTCCAAAGACACCCTAGCTTCCACAATCACCATGGCTCTTACCGGCAGCTGCATGTGCGGAGCGATCGCATACAAGAGCACCAGTGAGTGACTTGAGGAGTCGATTGCTTGCAATATGCCAATCATGTCCGACTTTTATAGCCGATCCTACTGTCAAAGCTATCTGCCACTGCCTCGATTGCCAAAAGGTAAATGATCATTGGTGCATTGCAGCTCGTTCTCCAGCTAACAGACCCAAAGTGGACCGGCGGCGCTTTCACCTCCAACGCCATAGTCGCTGAGGATTCCTTTTCCATCACCAAGGGTGAGTATCCCCCGCAGCGCCGTTGCAGCAGTTCAACTCTAACCTGACCGGCTTTAAAGGAACCCCCAAGCACTGCGACATCACCGGCGCCTCGGGCAAGAATAACCGCCATTTCTTCTGCGGTGACTGTGGCTCCAGCCTGTACACCCGCCTCGACGTGATGCCCGGCAACATCATCATCAAGGCTGGCGGCCTTGATGAGGGCAAGACGAACCTTGACAACGACATCGGCGTCGAGTTCTACACCCGGGATCGGGTCAGCTACCTGCAGCCCTTTGAGGGTGCCAAGCAGGTGCATTTGTTTGGTTAAGCTTATTTGTTTTTCGCTGGTGGCGCCAGCTTACACCAGAACTCGGATGTCACGGCAGGTCCAGCTACATCTATAAATATTAGGAATAAATGGACTACCGTCGCGTGTTGATTTGAGCTGTCACATGAGCCTTCCTGGCGTAAAGGTCATCCATCCAGTCGTTCAGTGGCTAGAGTGGCTTGTCTTGTACGGAGACTGGACTAGTTCCAGGTGACGCTTCAATATTCTCAACGCTTGCTTCCTTTCTTAACTCGAACCACTTGATATCCCCCCCAAGAGAGTCGTGATTCTCTCCGTCGTCGGTCTCTGACGCGCACGTCACTGGTCGCTGATTTGACGTCTCACAGCGCTAGAGTGGGTCGGCCAGCTTCTCCGCAAGTTGGAGGTGGCGATCTCCGGAGATCTCAGTCAACTCACACTTCTGAGAGTGAAGAGCCAGGTCTTTTATGCACGGGAGCAATAGCTGGAGTCTTATCGCTGCTACGTTGTAATGGGACCTTCTCAGTCAACTTCTCAGCCAACACCAAGGTCTGACGGGGCCGAGTTCGTCCTCCCACCCTTCAGCCGGACAGTTACGACGAGCAAGCCAGAGGCAAAAAGATGGGTCGAAGATGGGTTTGTCTGGTGCTATGCCTTCAATCACGCCGAGGGAGCGCGTTGCTTCGAGAAGGCCATGGCTGTTGACCCAGATTGTCCCCTCGCCTATTGGGGTCTCGCCTTTGCCCTCGGGCCCAACTACAACAAGCCGTGGAAGACTTTCGATCAGGCTGATCTCAAGCAGACACTTGCGAGATGTTTTGAGGCGTTGCAGAAGGCAGACTCACTATCTTCAAAAGCTAGCCCGGCTGAACGCGCCCTCACCGGTGCCCTGCGACACCGCTACCCCAAGGATGAGAATGACACCGAAAATCCCCGAGTTTGGAACCATGCTTATGCCGAGGCTATGAAGCCTGTATACCAAGAGTTTAGGGACGACCTTGATGTCGCGACACTATACGCGGATGCGCTGATGAATTTGACACCTTGGTCGCTATGGGACGTGCGAACAGGGAAGCCGGCGCCTGGATCGGAGGTGTTGGAGGCTCAAGAGATCCTTGAGAGGGGACTCGCTCAAGACGGCGGCTTCGAGCATATCGGGCTTCTGCATGCCTACATTCACGTCACCGAGATGTCGACTGAGCCTGAGCGAGGCCTGCTTGCGGCCGAGCACCTTCGCAGGCTGGCACAGGAGGCAGCCCATCTTGCACACATGCCATCGCATCTCGACATCCTCATCGGTGACTATCGACGAGCCATTTCTGCAAACGCGAAAGCTGTTGCAGCCGATGAGAAGTTCTTCTCTCTCCGCGGCGGCGGCGACTTTTACACCATCTACCGCATGCACGACTACCAATCTCTCATCTATGCCGCCATGTTTGCTGGCCAGTACGGGGTTTCCATCGCAGCCATGGATAAGATGGAGGCGGCGCTTCCAGAGGTGGATCTGCGCATACAATCGCCGCCCATGGCTGACTGGCTGGAGATGTTCCGGGCTGTCCGCCCGCACATTCTGATTCGGTTTGGAAAGTGGCGGGAAATCATGGACCTCCCGCTTCCTTCGGACCAGCAACTATTCTGCGTGACAACGGCGACGATACACTATGCCAAGGGCGTCGCGTGGGCGGCAACGGGCAATGTCGAAGAGGCGGCCAAGGAGCGGGAGCTGTTCCTCAAGGCCAAGGCTCGCGTGCCTCCGACTCGACTGTCGTATCCCAACAAGTGCCTCGACGTCTTGGCCGTGGCGGAAGCCATGCTCGACGGCGAGCTCGAGTACCGACGAGGCAACATCGAGCCAGCATTTGCACATCTTCGCAAGTCCATCGATCTGGACGACGGTCTGCGCTACGCCGAACCCTGGGCGTGGATGCAGCCGGCGCGACACGCCTACGCCGCGCTGCTCATGGAGCAAGGCCGGATCGAGGAGGCGGCTGAGGTGTACCGGACTGACCTAGGCCTGAACGACAGGCTGTTCCGGGCGCGCCACCACCCGAACAACGTGTGGGCGCTGCACGGATACCACGAGTGTGCGGTGAGGTTGGGGTTGGAGGGCGAGGCGAGAGTCGTCAAGCAGCAGCTCAAGACGGCCATGGCGTTTGTGGACGTGCCGATTGAGTCGTCGTGCTATTGCCGGCGGCATGCTGTGGAGGATGTGGCCGAGTGTTGTGGCAAGACAAAGGAGTGAGGTAGACTGGTGTGATATAGGTAGAACCTGGATAAAGTGAGTGCTCAACATTCACTCCGCCTCTTCAATGGGTCAGGAATAACGATTCACAGCTGCAACAATGCATTACTACCCTGTCGCTCTGACTATTCTGTGTATCCACGCAAGCACGGAGAGCATCAAAGACCTTGGAGGACCCGATATTCTTGACTTTGAGTTCCGGACCAAGGACCAACTTTCTCGAAGCGTTCGCGCTTGGGATTTGCGGCATCGCCTTTACTGCCAAGATATCCTCCGTCGTCGTGAATTCCTTTGGCCCGATAGCATACTGTAGGCACCCCCTCCTTATTTACCAAATGATCACGCTCATCGGGTTAACCCAGGTGCAAGATTTATACAAGCTGAGCCCGCCCGCCAAGAGCTCACGCGTCAACTTCTCGCCTGCAAATCGAGTATCGGATGGCCAGTAGAACGACTCATCAAAGACCTCGAGTCTTTCTGGAGAACGGCACAAGCCTATGGCCAGGCGGCGATGGCCAATCCCGATTGCGACCCTGTGGGGAAAGGTTTCCCGAGCTCGGGAAACCTGCATTAACACGACAGACAGAAACTATAAATCATGATGCTCTTCCTGGGCCTAAGTAAAACTCACTCTTTTCTTTACGCTTATTCAAGGTATTCAACAAGTCTTTTTATTTATCTGCAGAAATGGCTGCGATGTTGCGAACCCGAATGATCTTGCCGCTTGTGAAGGGGACTCGCTCGTTGGCGACAGTCACTTCGAGCTCGCAACTAGGAGTGGTTCGTCCTTCTGCCAAGGAATTAAAGAGCTTCACTCTCGACTCCAGGAACCTTGAAAAGGCTGTGCGTCATATGCACAGAGATGGCTTGGTCGTTGTCGAAGATGCCATCCCACACGAGCACCTCGATCTTCTGAACAAAAAGATGGTCGAGGACGCCCATGTCCTTCAGAATCGAGGCGATGGAGGCCCCTACAATTACAACAAGGGAAACATCCAGCAGGACGCTCCCCCAGTCGCTGAGTATTTTCTCCCATCTATTTTCACGAGCATGTGTCCTCCGCTTGGCATTGCAAAAGGAACCCGACTTACACGCTTGTTACCAGACCCAATTGCTACGCAGATCACGTCGGCGGTCCTGGGCCCTCGACCAAAGTGGACTTTTTGCTCTGCCAACTCTGCAATGGCCACTCTTCCCGGAAGCACTCCTCAGCGGCAGCCAGTGCATTCAGATGCGGACTTTGCGCATCCAGATCACCCCTTCGCTCTCGTTGTGAACGTGCCGCTAGTCACAGCTACGCCCGAGAACGGATCTACTGAGATCTGGCTCGGTGCCCACATCAACTTTGGACATGAGGCGCAAGAAGGTGCCCATGGCGAGCGAGCCAGCGGCCGCATCAAGGAAGCCTTTCTGCGGCATCGCGAAGAGATGTCACCTCCTTTGCAGCCCGTCATCAAAAAGGGAAGTCTCATCATTCGAGACTTGAGGCTCTGGCACGCGGGAATGCCGAACACAACCCAAGAAACAAGAGTGATGCTGGCAATGATTCACTTTGCGTCGTGGTTCAGGAACAGAATGAGGCTCGAGTACGAGGAGGACGTGAAGCCTATTCTGGAGAATCTGGAGAAGGAGGGAAAGCTGGGGCTGGATGTGCCGGTGGATTGGGTGAGTAGGGAGGTGGTATTGGAGGGTTACCTTGACCGTGGATTTGGGAACAGCTATGACTTTGACCAGGAGCCTTGAACTTGCCATTCAAGCTGTTGAGATCATGGGAGTGAAACTGAGACAGCATGTTCTCCAATAGTAGCATCCGCGCATCCACAGTGAACATGAGTGCAAATAGTACATGTTGTATCCCGCGATTGGAGGTCTCGGCGTTCCCAAAATGTGTATATTGAACGCTGAAGCATAAAACTGCAGTGCTTAATCATAACCGATATCTAGAAATACTGCGCGATTCCAACACCAAACTCCGTACATCATCGTTGCCATGAGTCATTAGTCCGAGTCGCTGCTGCTGCTGGAGCTTCCATCGACACCGCGGGTCTTGTGCTTCTTGGACTTCTTGCCCTTCTTGTGCCTATCATGCCGTTAGTGGCTGGGATCAACCTGAGAGACAACTGCGAATCACATACTTCTTGAACTTGTTCTCTAGCACGTTGGCGCCAATGGCACCAGCAGCGGCCGCGCCCAGGCTGCCCAAGAGGCCACCTCCAGCGCTGTGAGCCGCCCAAGCTCCAGCACCGCCACCAAGGAGGGTAGCACCGAGGCCACGGTCGCCGTCAGGTCCCGGCTGGCCAGGAGGGTATTGTCCCGGAGCGCCGCCGCCAGGGTACGCAGGAGCTCCGTACTGGGAGCCGGGCTGGCCGTGCTGCTGAGGAGGGTACGGAGATGCGCCGCGCTGGTCATGGCCCTGCTGGTGACCGTAGCCCTGCTGGTGCTGGTCTGGGGGAGGATGAGCGGAGCCGTAGCCGGGCTGAGGGGAGTGCGAGGCGTATTGGGGCTGCTGCTGGTAGCCGCCAGGGCCGGAAGAGGGGACGCCGTAGCCCTGGTCGTGCTGCGGCTGCTGGGGGTATTGTTGCTGGAGGACCATGTTAGAAACGACTTTTTGGCATCGGAGCTGTAGACAAACCTGTTGAGGATAGCCGCCCTGCTGGCCGTAGCCCTGCTGGCCATAGCCCTGCTGCTGGCCGTAACCCTGAGGTTGAGTGTAGCTCTGCTGCTGAGGGTAGCCCTGCTGGCCTGGCTGGCCATAACCGTGCTGCTGCTGCTGGCCGTAGCCGCCGCTACCACCACCGTAGTAATCTTGAGCCGACATATCGATGTGTGCTGTATCTTGTGTGCTGTGGAGTGCTTGTTAAGCTGGATCAATGGGGTTGTGCCAGTGACGGGTGTTGGATGATGGAGGGACAGCAGGTCCCCTCCCCCGCCTTTAATACTAAACAAGGTGTCACATTACTCCGGATTATGGAGGACCGCGGTGACAGAGTGTGCCTTAGCTGACAAGGCGCTCACGTCATGGGCCATACAGATTGCCCAGGCGCAGTCATGCGGCGCGAACCTCGCACGCCACACTCCCTAAAATCCCCAGCGATCACCGATCTACGCGAGGAATTGGCCAATACTTCTTTGCATGTAACATGTTCCGCGCAGCGGCCACGCTGCTGGGATGGCTTGACTGTGGCTGAGGCGGTGTAACTACCTGGGTACATGCCGGGGCGACCGTCGGATTATTATTCGAGTCCGATATCGACAGTTTCTGAGCCACAATCTCCGTTCCAAGTCCGAAGCTGATCGTCAGGGTCCAGGGATGCCAGGCCCGAAAATGACGCAGAAGATAACGTAATTAACATTGAACATTAACATGTCGGCTTCCGTATACAGAATACGGAGGTACATAACTAGGCCAAATGCTTGAACCCTTGCTGCAGCGTTGAGCAAATCTCCTCAACCACCTGTTCTTCCTCTTCCTCATCAAGACCCAGCCCCAACGCGCCCGCCTGCCACGTAGCCGTATACACCAGGCTGCCTCCCTTGACAGCAACGACGTTGAACGCTATCGGAGCACCGCCAACGTGTCCGGGCTGCGCAAACACCATCTTGGTCATCTTCACTTGCGCTTCATCCGCAGCGTTTCCGTCAACAGAGCCGACATTGCTCACCTCATAAGACACGTCTCGCCGCTTCCCGAGTTTGCCAAGCGTCCACTTCCTAATGCTGGGAAGGTATCTCAGCAAGCCGATGGCTTGGTCTTGGAGCGTTGTGGCAGCTGTTGCGAATGCGCGAGTGGCTGAGCTGGCTGACGCCCATTCTTCGTCCGTCAGAGGGCCAGTAGCGTCGCTGCGTGGATGGACGGTATAGCACCCTGATGCGAAGTTGCTTGCCACATCATTCGACATTCCGATGGACCTTCGCATGTTGATGGCTGTCTGCGCGACAAAGTTGGTGAACTTTGGATCAGGAATGGCCTTGCTCAGCGCCCGGGTGACAAGCTGGTGAATAGTTCCTGTCAACTTCGCGTCGTGATCCCTCGACGCTTTCAGAGCTTTCTCAAGAAGAGGTGCTTCAACTTCACCAATCTTCAACTTGTTGTGGTGTGTCTCAGGGTCGAAGAAAATGGGGGCTGCAGTCCACGTGCCCTCGTCGACATAGGAGGCTGACGTGCGCAAGCCCAGCAGCTTGACGAGGAAATACGGAACGTAATTGGCAATGAAAGGCGCCAGGAGAAACGACCAAGAGATCGGGAGCCTCTCAGGCGTGTCAAATGGAGCCGGTAGTGGCTTTGCTGGAGGCGTAATGGCCGGCAAAGGCTCCGCGGCAGCTGTGTCTCTACACCCGGCCAGGAAAGTCTTGTGAAATGCAAGCCCAGTTGGGCCGTCGCCGATCGTGTGAGAGAAGGAAAAGGCGACGAAGCATTGCGACTGCTTCAGAGGCAGTACGGCGATTCGCCATGGCGGGATTCCAGCGACGAACGGGAGGTCCAGCTCAGGCACCAACATCTTTCCAATAGCACCCAGATGGTCGGTGCTGACTGGACCATCAACAATCGAGATGTGATCCTCCAAGCTGATACTGGACACGCGCTGAAAGAATGCCTTGTCAGTGTCTCGATCGCCCACTGTGACGCAGAAGAATGGATGCTCCTCAACGCAGCGCCTCAGTGGATGAAAGTAAGAACGGGGCGACTTGATGTCGACATGGTTCCCAAACTCGTAGACGGCGCCGATGATGACTGCATTGTAGTAGCCGACATTTTCGCGGGCTATCGTCCGCATCTCATTTGGACCTATTGTACCGTTGGTAAGGGAGCAGCTCAGGGTGAGAGTTTACATACTCGCATATCTCAGGAACACCGCCTTGTCCGCCATGATTGATAGGTGAGATGAGGTGCAGGCTAGGTAAGGCTAGGTGGAGGTAGATCACCCTATTTCAATTTACGAAAGTTATATCGGCAAGCGAGGAGGATAAATAAACTGGTCCAAATCGGCGGCCTCTTGATGAGACGGCGTCAGCAACGAAATGAGATGTGGGCCTGATAGTGCGATAATGACGAACCGGGCTGCCGGGACAATCCAACGTCCGAAGAGTCCAAATATGATCCTTCATCTTTGGGAACTGATCCTTTGAGTTTCATATTAGCCGAGTGCAACTGGAGTTCCCAATCAACGTGAGCAATGGAAGATGCAAATCAATCAGTGCAACGTGCGAGTAAGATTGGGATCATATCTGCCGACAACCTACATTCAGAGATGAAATCTTTAGTAACTTATTTCTGTCATGGTTAGACCTGCGTAAACCATCTGTCTGGATTCCGTAAATATACTGTTGGGACGACAAGCACGTATACGCGTATAAAGCGGATAGAAACTTCAACCCAATGTCCGAGTTGAGCCCACATGTGGATATCAACAAGCCTACAAGGTCAAGGTCTTGAAGCTTATTAAAACTTATGAAAATTCCTCGCCGCCAATAAAAAGATCTTGAATTAACTTCTCGCAGCTTGCTATGAAGAGATTCGTCGATGATGTCGCTGTTGGGGTTATTGAGGCTGGCCAAGTTTCCGAACTCGACAAACCCATTGACCCTGTCAGCGTGTTGATGATGTCCGAAGAGGAACTGAAACATATTGCCATTGAGACGGAAGCCAGTCGTGTTGCCCGCAAGACCCTGAAGCGGAACTTGCGGTCTTGAAAGATGGCATGAAGAAGATATGCAAAACTTTCTCTGGATTTAGACTTATTGTGAGTGGTTCAAACGTGTACTATATCCAGTCTATAAGTACTGCCACAATTGCGCCAGCTCGATCAACATAAAGTGCCCATCTCCCAGTTTGCTAGTCTAAATGTTTCCCCGCAGAGCAGTTTTTAAAAGCGAGGTTTCCTGCATTCTCTTTGTATTTTTATTTTTATTTTTTAATGGGAATTTACTGCAGATCCTTTTTCTTCTAATCAAAATTATCCAAGTCCCGCGTGGGGAGAAAAATAAGCTCACCTCGAAGAAATCGATAACAGTCCTCGTTCCAGTCTAGGGAAAAGGAACAACTCTAGCCCAGCCCAAAGCCCGGGTTTATCCCACTCAGCAACGACATGCTCCCTGAAGAGCTACGTTACTGCATATTGACGTGCTTGTGTTGTGGAATCAGCCTAGGTCTCCAGTTTCCAATAATATCCTCAGTGTAGGGCTGGTTTATCGAACGGGATCCTCTCCCAAGGTCACCTCCGTCACTGAGTTGACGCCTTTAGATCAGGCCATCGACAGATAACTGTTAATCCTAAAGTTTCGAAATCTTGCGCCAATAGGCTATCTTGATTAAGTTATTGGCAGATAGCCGATATGCAGACGACCCGCTCCGGTGTTCACTCCGGCGGACTCTCTCCGACTGACGCCATCACGGACCCTGTCCGATAACAAAGTGCATAGCTCGAAGGATCAGTGAGCGGGGAACCTTGAGGATCTCGGGATAAATCTGCAGGGCAGAGACGGTTTCGGCTTCGGTAGTGTGGCTCGAATGGTAAATCGGCTCGAGTGACTTGAAGATTGCGATTCGGACTGGAGTGTTTGGACTTATCGTTTAGTGTCAACAGGAACCAACAAGCAGTCTGTGACCAACTCCTCCCCAATATGAAGTGCATGATGGCTCTTCCAAATACCTATTGCAATTCCTTCGTCTCGTTTCTCAATTCCGGGCCATGTTCAACCCAATTAGCCGACATCGGTGTGGGTGCGAAGGCGTGATCACCCAGCATTTGTCGCAATATTTCGCCATACTGGAGATTAATAATGAAAGCTCACTTCCACGACGGGTCTGAAGACCGCAAAGGGCGGGGAGTAAATATAAGTAGATCAGGGTCCTAAGACCAATGGAAATCTTACTCAATAGAATTTATAGTTTCTAATTACAAGTCAAAACGCCAAGATGCCTACCGAGTTTATCAGCGTAACTTTCGCCAACGCCTCTACGGAGCTTAACCCGATTCCTGGCGCTGGGGTCGACCCCGACTATCTCATCCGCTATGCTCGATCTCTTGATGACCACGAGTTCAACTACACCCTTATCCCCTATCACTCCTCCTCCTTCGACCCTTTCACCATCGGCGCCACCATCGCCGCTGTGACCAAGAAGGTCAAGGTCGTCATCGCCCTACGCCCTAATACCCTTTATCCTACCGTTGCCGCCAAGGCTCTCGCTACTCTCGACCAGCTCAGCAGAGGCCGAGTGGTTGTCCACTTCATCGCCGGTGGTAATGATGCTGAGCAAGCCCGAGAAGGCGACTTCCTGAATAAGGAACAGCGATATGAGCGTCAGGAGGAGTATATCAATATTCTCCGCCGCGCCTGGGCATCTACTGAGCCCTTTGACTGGGATGGCAAATATTACCAGTTCAAGGACTTCAGCAGCCTCGTTCGCCCGACCAACGGCCACATCGATGTCTCGGTCGGCGGTTCCTCTGACGACGCTTACCGTATTGGTGGTGCCCTTGCCGACATCTTCGGTCTCTGGGGTGAGCCTTTGAAGGAGACCAAGGAGCAGATTGATCGCATCTACGCCGAGGCCGAGAAGGCTGGCCGAAAGGACCGTCCTCGCATCTGGGTGACCTTCCGACCCATCATCGCTGAGACTGAGGATCTCGCTTGGGCGAAGGCATATCGAATACTGGATACGCTCAAGGGCAACCGGCCTAAGCAGGTGGGCAAATATGCGGCCAACGATAATGCCCCTCAGAATGTTGGTTCTCAGAGGCTGTTGGATATTGCCAAGCGCGGCGAGGTTCAAGACCGTGCTCTGTGGTACCCTACTGTGACCGCTACCAACGCGCGCGGAGCCTCAACTGCCCTGGTTGGCTCTTACCAGACGGTTGTCGACTCTATTCTGGATTACGTTGACCTCGGTGCTGAGCTTATTTCTATCCGTGGTTACGACAACCTGAACGATGCCATTGACTATGGCCGATACATCCTGCCCAAAGTACGGGAGACTCTGAAGGAACGGGAGAATGGTTCCAACGCTACTCCCAAGGAGGTGGTTCAGGAAAAGGCTGAGGCAGTTCTAGTGACCGCATAAGAATGCAAAATCAAAGGTTATATCAGATACTACAGTCGGGTTAGCATCAAATACAGTGTTAATAGCATGCAGGATTATGAACACCCTATCAACGAATCTGTAGAATCCCATCTCACTTGCATTGTAGTAGGCTGACGTGGAGCCTTGTAAATTATGCCGTAGTTTTGGGGGAACTGCGGCGCGGCAGAGAGTCGTTCATACGGAGCCAACACTTCAAGCCGGCCTGGAGTATCTCTGGGATACTCCTACGGATAGCGGGGCTATTAGGTCACGATATCTTCGTAACCAGGACCTCTTTCGTCTGAGTTTGATAACCCACGGAAAGAAACTTGTGCTGTAGGGTTTTTTATAAGCCTCGGGGCGTTGGAAACCTGGGCAAAGGCACATCGGCCTCATCTTGTGATATTCCGAGGGTCACTTACACATGCAAAAGTCTTTGGTGATGACAGAAAGTTCCGGACGTGGCATGA
Organism: Fusarium cyanostomum; assembly: GCA_014824385.1. Classification (NCBI taxonomy): domain Eukaryota; kingdom Fungi; phylum Ascomycota; class Sordariomycetes; order Hypocreales; family Nectriaceae; genus Fusarium; species Fusarium cyanostomum. The sequence continues at coordinate 14,585 of JABCKW010000743.1, forward strand.
AATCTCAGTTCTGAAGGGAGGTCATGCGAAGTTTGAGTATATACTGCGTGCCAGAGACGGGAGCCATTCGCATTATTGCTATAGATGCAGAAGACTTTTTTCTGAAGAATCTTTCATAATACAAATCCGCATACCTAAGAAGCCAACATAAAGATTATCATAGTCTTATGCTAAAGCTTATTGTAAGATGTATGCATGACTTCACTGCCTACTCTCTTCTACCTCGCAGTAAGTACTTACGATTCTTATAGCTGGTTCCGGCCCGTTAACTACGAAAGCTACCTCGGCGCACACGAGGGGGCGAATCAAGAAATCCACCCAAAAAGAAAACTGTTAGGAAAACACCATCGCCAGGATCACCTAGATCAGAATCAAACGCAAAAAGATAGCCAATTCCTTTGGAATTAGGAACTGGTCTGTAGAAATGGTTGCCCCGTACTGGAATCGAACCAGTGATCTTATCATTTCGGTTTACTAGTGATACGCTTTACCACTGAGCCAACGGGGCTTGCTTGTGGATAGAAATAGTAGATACTATATAGGTAACCCTGTCCGTGACCTGCCAACAGCTCCACCATCTTGAACTAGCGCTGTGTAAGTATGGGATTGATCTCTGTCTTGAGTGCTTATAAGAATGAGATTGTAATAATTCTAGTCAATTGTGTAATTATGTCCTTGGCTTCTACTGCAACTATCGAAAGGGGTTTAAATTCATAATCACGCAGCAAAGCTTTGACAATCGCAGTTTGCGACTACTCCTCCAAGCGATTTGTGGTTCCAGGTCCACCAAAAGAAGCCTTCGCTCTCCAATCTTGTGACTGGGTCGACTGTGAGGTCGAGTCACAAGGCATTTCTCCAGAATGCACCTTTCTTAGTTCCGTTTATCTTATATCAAGCCTCAAATGCCGTTTGCACGATAGTCAACATGCTTGTCGTCAAACGTTGGCCCACATTGAAAAAACCATCTCCACGGCCCCGCACCCATGAAAATGATTCCAAAGATCAGATCACCCTCACCACCAATTGGGAAATCGAGACACGAGTACGGCTGCGAGTATGGCTCGACCCCTACAGCGTAGCGTACGACGAGGCAATTTGTGGGGCGCGTACCAGAACCCGGGGCTTTCTTGAGCTTAACAGCTCGATAAGTGAAAATGTTAGGTCTTGCAGTATTGTGTGATAGTGTAAGGATAACATGTGGAAACATGCACTAAACGGGCATGGAATCACTGGACTTGGAATCATTTCTTGGCGAAGCTAATCCTGCAGTTTCTATACGTGCCCACATCAACTAAAACACTTCGAGGTAATAACAAGCACGTTCATGCGCATACACATCAAAGTGATTCCAGATAATCGGCTCCCGTCCCGCTCTTCCAAAGGAGGAGTCACTCACGCAAAGCTGAGACAAGGAACCTGGAATTGACATTCAAGCTGTTGTCATTGGCTAAAAGCTTCCGGGATTTCCATGCACGCAGGATTGCTTGGATCACCGCCGACATTGGCTTCAGTACTTAACCCGCAAATGGCCCCAGTGTCTTCCATCTGCCTTGCCCATACAAGCAAGCCTGGCGTCTCAACTCAGTCTTCCTTTCTCTTCCCACACTTTCCAGTCCATACCCGTCATGTATATCAAAGGACCCCACGGCGAGCCCGAGCTCCGTGTCCTCCGGCAGCTGATCCGTGAGAATCCTCTGGGTCTTCTCACCACCGCCATCCCTTCTTCCGATTTCCCTTTTCTTCAGACTAGCCACATCCCCTTTGTGCTGGATGTCGAAGATGAGTCGAGTGAGACTGAGCTAGGACGGCTACGAGGCCACATGGCAAGGGTCAATCCGCAGAGCAAAGCCATGATCGAGACCCTCTCCGAGAACCCTCAATTGAACAACGTCATCGAGCAAGACGTGATCGTCATTTTCAACTCCCCGATCCAACACTACGTTACGCCCAGATTCTACACAGAAACGAAGCCAATCACTGGCAAAGTCGTCCCCACATGGAACTATGCTGCGGCCCAGGTCTATGGCCGTGCCAGGATTTTCCACGATGCCAAGTCGGAGGAGACGGGCAAATACCTCGCGAAGCAGATGGCAGATCTAAGCTACCATGCCGAGACAAAGGTTATGGGATTTACAGGTGGTGACAATCCAGTGGACTGGAAGGTGTCTGATGCTCCAGATCGGTTCACCGAGCTCCTGAAGAAGAGCGTTATTGGAATTGAGATCGAAATCACACAGATTGGAGGAAAGTTCAAGATGAGTCAAGAAATGGGCCTTGGTGATCGTGAGGGCGTGATCAAGGGCTTCTCAAAGCTGAACTCTGAAACTGCGCAAGAAATGTCCAAGCTGGTGCAGCATCGGTGTGAGCTGAAGGAAGCAAAGAAGGCTAACGCCTGATCTGAGAGGCAGCACAAGGGATAAGGATGAAGGACATCGCTAGGGAAGGGAACAGGACAGAGATCGGGACTACGGATCAGGCGGGTAGAATACCAATTAACTCGAGACGAAACTCAAGCACGCCAAAGTCCAGTTTTGGGCCCCCTATAGGAGTGCCCCTCTCCAATAGAATTCGACTCTACAGTCGACAGTATTGCTGACTCTACCACTCCTCCTCCTTATATGCAAGATAACCATGGGAAACAATTCGTTTTGTGGCTAGACAATCGCAAGACCACGGATAGTGGGCTTATATTCCATAGCTACGATACTGCTAGTAGGCCAGGAGCTGCCTCCAGTTAGATACACACTAATGCGGCTATAGAATACTTTAAACTATTTCACTAGTGTCTACATATACTCAACTAGCTTCGGGGTGGTATGGGGATATATAATGCTATCCCGACTCCTGTTGTAATAGCAAGACAGGCGCCATCGACCGATCAAGTAGAGGCAGCGTCTCCTTATCCCCTCAATGTAATAAACCTCCGCGGCGGTCACTCATTGGGGCCTAATCCAATCACAATCATGCTCTCAGCCAATACTTTATCTAGCATAGGTTAACGCCCAAAGCCAAAGTCAGCGAGACTTTAGGTCATAACAGACAAGCTTTTTATCGCCGCCTAATATCATCTTATCTGTTATGGATCTAACATTGGGAAGAGCACCTCCGTGAAGGTTTATCACATTTGAGGAGATAGGTCATCTGATGCCATCAGGCTTGGAAATCCTGTTTAGAGTGGAACAGTCACGACAAAGTCTAAAAAGTCATGAACAAGGATCCGCTCCTAGGTGGCGAAAAGGAAGAAGATACCGAGATCCATTTGCCGCCATAACACTGCGTCTCTCATCTTTACTGCAACTCTCGCAGGATGAACGCAACCCTCTTACTGATTCTTTGACCCTTGTGAATATAAAGTGGCATATTTGAAAAGTTCAGTATATATACAGCACCTTCCCTACCTAACTTAGGGTCGACCCATCAATGTACCTACGACCGGTACTCTACCTACCACTCCTCTACCTGGGTAGGCAGAGAAGTAGGTAGAGCTCCCTCCACTCTACATTGCCCAAGTGTGCCCCCTAGTAAATTAAGACCACATTTCAAGCTTCATACTTGACAACCAAAGAGACTGATTTGGGTATTCATCCAGGGCTATGCGCACATAGTCATGCCAATCATCATTCCAGCCGCTATTAGCCCACATAGCAGATGAATATTCCCAATATATTGGATACCAGGATGCAAACTCCCAGTCAATAATAACTAGAGCCCCGTCATCCTGTACCATAATATTCTTCCTCTGAAAGTCATTATGGGTGAAAACGGCAGTGCCATCGCCACGAAGAGCGGTTGGCAGTACATATTGGTAATACCGAGTTTTGTGGGCCATCCGCTCGCCAGTTTCAAGGGCATATATTTGAATGATGCAGTCTACCAATTCGTCCTCAGTTGCAAATGACGACTTGATCTCGTCGGCACCCTGCGTTCCTAAGAACAAGTCGTCAAGTGGCGGTCCGCTATTAATATTACCGAAATAGCCTGGGTGCTGTAGTTGCCGAAGCTGATTGAAGTATGTCCGAAGGGTCTTAGCAATAGAAGTTTTGCGAGCCTGGTCGAGATTGCCCCATAGGTTCAATAGCATTGTGCCTTGCACATATTGCATAACGATATATGTAACAAGCTTCTGATCCACTTGACGTTGGTAGATAGCATAGACTTTCGGGACTGGTACTGTTGTAGATTTTGCTACGTAAAGCATATTATGGGCCTCGACTGGTTCAATATATATGCCATACTTCATAACAGATTGCTGCATTCGAATGAGGCGACAGCCGCTAGACTCACTGAGCAGGACCTCAGAGCCATCTATGTCATTTGGTGTTGGCAGCGAAATGGGATAGTTCTGAGATCGGTCCACGAACAGGACATCGTATGAATCTGCCTCAGGCATAGCGGATTGAGTATCAATTGACCAAGGCGTTGTTGGCGACTAAGAGAGCACTTGTTGTTGGCAAGCTAAGAGGAAAAGAAGGAAAAAGAGGTGAGGGAGGTGCCAGCAGTGGATATTGGCGCCCAGGCAACCGCCAAGTGGACTGTGACGCCCTAAGAGATCGGCGAGGCTCGGCGAGCCCCCTTCGATAACCCCCTGTCTCGCATGTGACTCACTGGAACCCTGGTGTTCCAACATGCCTCTAGTTCAACAGCACACTCTTACTCTCTTTCGCCGCGCTCCTTTCGGCGCAGAGCGTCAGCTGCACTCTTAGCTTTTCCAACTGGGTAGAACTGAGTTGGTAAGGAGGCATGGGGAAGAAGTTATGAGAGGTCGACTAGCGTTAGAGCGTTCTGTTCGAGATTCGAGTGCAAATACCACGGCGAGGCCTGAGAACGAATGGATAGGTGAAGTCGAGTCTAAATACCAAGTAACTCAGTGACAAAACTCAAGCATACTAAAATCTATATCTATTAAATATTGATAAGACTTCATAAAAAAGTAAGTTTATTAAGCGAGCGTACTCTACAGATATTAGTAAAAGCACTGTATTATTATTGCCACGTCTTCTCGGACTCGGGAATCGCCCAATTCCTCATCCACGCCGTCTTCAGTACTTGATCGGCACTCGGCCGATCGCCAGGGCGGAAGGCGAGCATCCACCATATCATTTCGCAAAGAGCATGCCTCTCCTTCTCATCGAGCATCTCCATGCCCTTCTCGCGTCTGGGCTGCTGGATGCTGTCTTCGAAACGCTGATCCCATGACCAGGGAGATCTGTCCGCCTTGGGCCTCCCATCTTCAGTAAAACACTTGGACCGTGCTTCCCACTTCTCCCACCATTCGGGCGGCAAACGGCCAAGAGCATCGACCTGGTCACGCGTGGCGTCGTCTTGGCTCAGCAGGAAGCTATCAAGAAACGACCTCTGGCCAACGATGGCCCAGATCGTGCACGCAAGGCTCCAAATATCGGATGCGAAGGAGAGAGGCGTTGTCGGCTCAAACCGGGCCTCCGGTGGCCGTATCTCGAGGGGCGTGTAGGACTGCAGCCTTGATTCTTGGGCGGGATAGAAAGCTGTCCCAAAATCTGCGAGAAGAAGCTTTGATTCAGAGAGCGGAATCTTTTCGCTTGCATCACCAAGCCAGACTGGAGAGAAGACATGATGGGGGACCCCCGATGCGAGCGGCTTTCCGTCAGCTCGGCGGACAGGCTCAGGATCTGGCGGGTCGAATTGATCGTATAGCTGCTTCTCTGAAAGTTGATCGAGGGTGGACGGTAATTGAAGAAGTATGTTTCCCAAATGAAGGTCTAAGGCAACATGTCAAGTTAAGGCACAGTGCAGAGACGGAGCCAAAACTCACCTCCATGAACCAATCCTCGCTTGTGGGTGTATTCTACCGCTATTGCGAGTTGAGCGGCAAGAGATCGAGCCACTGGGAGCTGAAATAGGCGAGAGCCTGAAGCCTCCTTCGTGTCGGCAAGGCTGCATCGCGCGGGAGCGGTAACGAAGCAAGGATGGGTCCCGTTTGGGCCATGGACGCTGAAGCGGTCAAGCATGGGAAGAATCAATTCCTTGCCACGATTTCCATCTTGGAGAGTAGGGTTGGAAAGGCGGTTCAGGATATCGACTTCTTTCTGATCCGAGTCTGCTGTGCCTACTTTGACGGCAACATATTTCGATAGCGCCTTGTCCTGGGCAAGCCAGGTTGTCGAGAAAGTGCCATAGCCAAGCTTATGCACCACACGGTATCGCTCATGAAGATAGTCGCCGATTTTGATTGGGTGGTACCCTCCCGGCTGATAGTATTCGAGCCTTTCAACGTCGTCGATGTGCTCATAGAGAACGCGTGGGGACGGTGTGGTCGACATCATTGAGCAGGGAACGCTTGGATGTGGGAAAACACTCAGATGGTATTGGAAAAATGATGGATATTGAAAAGGCTGCCTCCTCAAATGGCGAAAATTTACGCGGCGCATGGCGAGATGAAGTGATCTGGGTACCCCCATGAGATTGAAGTGTTCTAACCTGGGGCGGGCGCGGCGCGTAAACAAAGGCCCCGCGGCTGGTCGGGCGACGTCACGCGGCTCATCTATTTTTTGGGAGGACTCTACCACCTCGGAATCACCAACAAAAGCCGCGAGTACTGGACGAATTGAAGGAAGGGAAATCTACCGGCATCAAGATGAACTCCATTTAGTCAGATGAAGGCCGGAAGCGCCAGGTTTCAGAGGGATTCTATTTTCTCTCGTTCAGACTATTGGGTAGCGAAGCGCTTGGATCTGGGTCATGGCCCCAGCCCAAGGCCGCACCACACAGATGGTGCCCATTCACCATGGCCTTCAAAGCGCCCAGGTGGTCGAGATGTCTCTAGTCGCCCACATGAGCAATAACTAAACGCCCATATGGGGCAAGGAAGGGGCATCTTACGGCCTGGACCTGGCGAATTGGATTGACCGTGCCAGCAGTTGAAGCCATACATAAGGCTCGGGCCTCTCAAGCATTCCCAAGGTATTCCTCAAGCCCACGCCAGAGCCCCAAGCCAGCCTTCTACAACATAATCGCAAAAATGTCCACCGTCAACCTTGTCAAATACTACTTCCACAAGGGAAATGTTCCAAGAGACCCTGAACGGATGCGCAAGTTAGTCGCCTTGGCCTATCAAACAGCTAGGGATAAACAGCTGTACCCCAAAGCGGTCTTCATTCGGTACGTAGATCTGCATAGTCCTTGCCTACCCTGGCCCTTGTACGGGTTGGCAACCTTTGCGAAATGGCTGACCATGGACAACACACCAGATCCGAAGTGCATCGCACAACTACTATTGATGGCGTTCGTCAACGGGATCCTCGGGGTTTGCACGTCACCTTATGCTACAAGGACCAAAATCAGACGAACCGCGGCACTCATGTCGCCTGTCACGGTTATGTTACCGACGAAGTGAGCCTGGAGTTTACAGAGGCTACTCATGCAGGAGAGAAACCCGACGGGACCAAGAAGAACAAGAAAGGTGCTGTTGTCTGGCCAGGCTTGGAGGATCTTTGGGCCGCTCCGGAAATTGGCTATGGCCATCTTGCCAAGCCCAGCAGCAACAGCAGGTAGGGAGCTCAGACCGTCTCGAGTTGAGAGAGAATGGACATGTGGTAGTCGGATTGTATGAGTAGAAACTGCCAAAGTAATGCAACAAGTTGTAATTGCCGAGCTCCCTTCGAATAGTGCGCTGTACCAGGTAATGATTAGATCCTTGCTTTCCGACATAAACAAGCCCAGCGGGCGGCAGCCCTAGAAGCGTTTCGGTCCGCAAATAGTACATACAACCCGGCCGCAAACTCCATTTAGGGGACCGACGTACGTCGAGACAAGACATGAACAGATACCTTTGATTATAAACCTAATCACAAACACCTCATTGTCACTTCATTTATCTTTTAGCTACCAAAAGCGTCTTATCATCCAGAAAAGTCTGGTACGAACCATCCGGCAACTCAAGTTTGCAAGCCTTGCTTCTCATGCCTCCTCGCTTTACCTCAAATCATCACTTGTGACCTGGCGCTGGGTCCTGGGTCTTGCTATTCTCTAACAAGTGCTGTGGTCAAGCAAAGTCTCGGTGCCCCTACTCCTAGTGATCTGATACCTTGATCCTCATTTGAAGTTTTTGAGAACAAGAGCTCAGTACTAGATGTAGTTGTAACTCCACTTCTGCAACTAAACCATCCCTTCCTGCTCAAGTACCCGGTTTCAACCACCTCTGAGAATTTGATGTAGTGATGTGGGAGTCAACATCCGCCTTTTCTGAATCAACAAGTGAAGTGCGGCTGCTTGACGCTCGTAGCTATTAGCGTACAGGTGATTTGGGCCCATATGCCGCAGCCACACTTCAAGCTCGTGGTGACTGCTGTGGCTGCTTGCTATCTCCCGCCAGCAGCGCAATGCCCGAGCACTGAACTGGCCCCCCCAAGTACTGAGCAGACAGAGTGACGGTATTTCATCCAACGCCGCATATCGAAACACGCCCGCACATGACGATCCACCGTGCCATAGTTCGATGGCCTCAATCTTTGGCATCCTCTTCGCAGCGGCCGCTGCAGTCTGAATCAACCCATCGCAATCCTGGGGGTTGAGCAAGCGAGAGGTAAGTGACAGGCGTCTTAAATTAGACCACTCTACTCCTCTCGCCAGCTTTGAATTCTCCCCTGGCCAGAAACCCTGGAAAAAGTCCTTCGCGTCAACATTGAAGGCGGCGTGTAGCTCCTCCAGTCCTCGACGTGACTTTGCAAGAGCTCGACCCAAAATTGGATCCGATTGCTTGTTTCTGCTAGAGGCGCTGTAGAGCTTGGAGTTGAAGTCCTCAAAAATAGAGACGAATATTAGACTCGTCCTGTATTTGAACACCTTATTAAACAGCTGATGGTGTTCCTGGTCTCGTAATTCCTGACCAGAGAGCTTCTGCGTATCAATTCCCCGCCAGGGCTCATACAGAAACGCCATGAGCTGAGTCAAGCTCTGGATAATTGGCTGTAATGCTTTAGGCACTGAGAAGTGTCGAAAAAATTGTCGTCGGATAACGATTAACCTGACGACCTTGACTTTAGGCAGTGTTTTCAACCTGCGAGCAGAAGGAGCGCGTAAGTCGAAGCGTAGTCCTCTGGGATGACCGAACACCCTCATTTTGATGTTATCACTCGGCAGGCGGCGTCGCCAACCAAAAGTCGCATGCTTGGTTTGCTGGCTGTCCCTAGGACCACTTCTACCGCTCCAAGCGTTGTCGTTGATTCGGTTACGCAGCTCCTGGAAGTAGTGCTGGGAGTCGCTCGGAGAATGGGCGCTGAGTTCCAAGGTCAACCCGCCTTTGTGGATGGTAAAGGCTTCCGTCTTTTCCCAGGAAGATAAAGTAGCAAAAAGGTCCCAAACTGCGTTTGTGAAGATGAACTTGTTGACTCTGTCCTCTTCAGTTGATTCTGCCGTCTTGCACTTCTCGCAATCGTACTCTGGAAGCTCCAAACGTAGCCAAATCCATTTCACAAACGATCTTCGTTGGCCCTGAACAATCCTGCCGAATTCAGGAACATCAGATTGGTGGAGAATGAGCCGCTTGAAGTTTGCCTTCTCGAAGAAATGTTGCCATTCTCGACAGACACTTGCATAAGCCGACCGGCTGCGCTCTTTCTGAGCTTTGATTGATAGGTCGCCGCTTGATTCTGGCAACATCTTGAGAATCATCATTCTCAGCTCGGCTGGGAAGCGACACCACAACATACTCGATCGTTCGTGCCTGCAAGGCGTCTTCTCACTGGGAATAACGTGGGTAGTTGGAGAGGACTCGGTTTGCGCAGGGGTATGCCTAAGATGCCCTGGGGCGGAAAAGAGGAAAAAGATGAGGGCTGCAAATTGGCCACTGACTGACCTTTATCTCGAATTCAAAAAGCAAAACTATGACTCAGGATAAGGTTGAGGGTAAAAACACGTGTAATGATGTAGCTAAGAAGGTTATGCCGCCATAGGTTTGGGCATCAGGTGCAATGCCGAAGCAAATGCAAGTCGCTGTGGTCTTTGGTATGTTAGTTCTGTCTGTTCTTGAAGCAAACAAATCCAGATACGGCACATGAAAGGCTACTACATGTACACCTGATATTTGAAAAGGACACCGTGAGCCCAAACTTGACGCTTTCTGTGCCCGTGAATGGAGGTCTCCAGCTTCAGACAGCTGGAGCGCTTCCCGGGAATATCTATTCAGCAAGAGGCCATTCGGGTGATGGTGATGGTGATGGGCAACATCGCTTTGAGGCGCGGGTATATCTAGACTGACACAAGCCTGGCACGAAATACCTAGAGAAAACGGCCTCTTCATCTCATATACTTTACTACTTGACATAAGCGCCACAAAACGCCGTCGTGTCGACAATCCGGGCCGCCCTCCGATCCCGATAACCGACAACAGCATGCCGACGGCGTCAGTCCTCACAAGATCAGCCCATTCTCCTCTAGAGGCAAGCGGGTCGATCTCGGAGTTTTCGCGTTGACAGCCCTAGACGAACGACGGCGGCCGGACCACCACGTGGAGTCGGCCATTGGACTTGGCTCCCGCTGTGGGCCATAGTCTATAGTAGTTACAGTATTTACAATACAAAACCCCGTTCCCACACCTTGTAGATTCTCGCTTCCTGAAGGAAAGAATTGCTACCACGTGTGCTGTATTCTCTTCCTCATGGCAGAAGATCAGGGTCCATGAATCCAGATCGGGTGGCTTCGTGCCCAAACATGCTCCGAACGCATCCTTCCCACGCTCACAAACCAACCACGTCCCCACCGACTATCCCGCGTTCGCTGGTCCTGTCATATATCTCGTCAAGAAAAGCCCCCCGAACAACGAATCAGCGGCCCCACGTGTCGGCGTGGGTCGCCGTATGGAACCCGCGTCGGGAGCGAGATGAGGGGTTTAGAGCGGGCCCGTGGGAGGTTTGGAGCGAGTCCTCGGCGAGTCAAGTGTGAAGGAAGAGAAATGTGCTCTTGGTAACGCGGCTCATGACTTTCTAAACAAGAGAGTTTCGCGTTTGCCGCTCAGAGGTTGCGAGTTGACTGCCCAGAGATGAGGGGAAGATGCGGGCATGGTGGGGGTTGAGAACTTGAAGCGAGAAATATAAACACCAAGCGCCTCTCGACAACGTTTGTGGTGGGGGTTTGCTTGGGGGGCCAAAGATATTCTGTCTCGTTCTTTGGAATTCCCTCTGCATTAATCCAACTCTCGCTTCCCAAGCAACAGAGCCTGCATTCACCTATCGCCATCATGGACAAGGCGACGCTTCTAACCGCTTCCAAAGTGGAGCCAAGCGTTTCTGCGCACCCCGGCTCTGATATCATCAGATTGCTCGGCCCGGCTCTGGAAATTGCTCTCCGCTTCCAGAGCCTCGTCAGCTCCGTTTCCATCTTCCTCTGCCTTCGCGCATCGTTTCTTGCGAGCATCACGTTGGCCGGCGTCCTCTATGTGAGCAAGATCGTGGCCCTGAAGGCCTATGTTGCAACAAAGTTCAGCGCTTTTCACGGCTTCAACATGTCGACCCAGGCTGTTGTTGGTGTGTGGAATACCAAGAGTGTCCAGAGACTGCGGAAGAAGCTCTGGTACGAATTCGCTGTCTTCGTCCTCGGTAGCGGTAACATGGTCTTCCTGATGCTCTTCTGGCCTGGGTGGTGGGTGCTCGCAGGCGCTTGCTGGGCCGTCTGGATGCTTTTCGGCTGAGCTTGTCTTGTCCTTGCAAGAATTCTCTTGTGAACGAACTCTCAACCAAGCTCGATACGTGACCCATCGGTGCGGTGCAAGACCCGTCGTCAAACTACACCAACGCGAACCGCTTCGACATTATCAATACTCCCGTGAACGCCAACCCGAGCACTTCAGCGCGAGAAGAAGAATGTATTCCCGCCTGCATCCTTCCGCACTTCCTTCCCGTAGTCCTTCTCCGGGTCGAACTCCTGCCACATACTCGCAGGATAAATATGTTTATTCTTCTCGTACCACCTCCGGTCAACAACTTTGGTGAGAGTCGGATCATCGGCAGCGCCCTCGAGGGTGCTCACATCAGGAAGTGTTTTGGCAGCAGCTGTCTTGGGGTCGGAGGTGAAAGAAGGATCGCGTGAGGTCGCATCATCGGTCGATTCAGGCTTTCGAGGAGGTTCCGCGCTGTAGTCGAACACAGGCTCGCCGCCGGGACCGCGGGTCTTGTTCATGGCAAAGAAGTAGAAGTCATAATGCTAGACAGGCAATCAGAAGCTGTTTGGAGGGCAAAGGTAACAAAGCAACTTACGTGAGGTATGATGACCGTTCCACGGACAAGCATCAGATCGTCCACACCAACTCTTGCCCATTCTCTTCGAGCATTCGCCTTTTCTCCCACCCCCAATTCGGCGCCAACTTTCCGGCTCTTGTCTAGAAACACCCACACATAGTCTCCCTTCTTAACCTGGACGGTGCCGCCTGGAATGTTGGTGCCGTCGTAGAAGACAAAGGGAATAGCTATTTCGGTGGCCTTGACAGCTTCTTGGATAGCCAAGAACTCATGGCGCAGGGCGTCGCGTTCGGCGGCTTCTTTGCGCATTGCGGATTTGGTCATGGCTTTGGGGACCATCCCCACCGAAGCGTTCGGCTTGAACTTGGTCTTTACATCGCCCTCGTTTTCTTTGGTATCGTCTGCGCTGGCTTTCTTCGCCTTCGGTGCAGGCTTCGAAAATCCTCCATTCTCGTCGCTCTCTTCATCGTCGAACGAAAGCAGTTTTTTCCCCTGCTGCTTCTTCTTCTTCCTCTTCTTCACGGGACGTGCTCCACCTCCCGTGTCACTGCCAGCGTTGTCAGGAGTGCCTGTCAGGGATTGATCCGGTGTGGACGTGCCTGAGAACGCGGCCTCGCGGGCCTCGCGCTCCTGTTGCTCGAGGACTTGGGCGCGGCGCTTACGAAAGTCGGAGAGCGCAACGAGGCCGACGGTGTGTGTTGATAATCGCTCATGCGTTGTCTTGTTTTGCGGCGCGAACCGCGATGGGGTTGGATCGGACATTGTGGGCGAAAGCTGTTGAGTAGGGTTGACAGCGAGAAAGGTCGAGCTGCTGGGACCTGCGACGAGGAAACTGTCGAATCCCGTGATCGGGCGTACTGTTTTAATGTTGTAATTGACACGGTATTTATGGGTATTCTTCTGTGCATACACAGTGCAAGCGGCTCAGCGCGGGTTGCCCATGAAGAGCAACGACGTGGAAGCCAAAACACTGCATAAGCAATGGGCTACAAAGGAAATATGTTTCCTGGAAGCACAAGAGCCATAGTTTGCTGAGATTCTATGACACGCTTTTTTAGTAGTTGAATGTAACATGTTTATCCGTAACCGGCTGTCCTGGCGGCAGTATAGTTAACTATTCTACTCCACACTGGTTGGCTTTGCACAGTCACGTCATTCATCGAACCTCAGTTCATCATCATTCTTGATGCACCAGTTCAATCTGATCCGACCTAGACTTTCTGCGCCGTCCAGACTCTTGTTTCTCACAGATCGGATATCTAGAAGCATCATGACAAACGTTGATACCTCACTTCCTCCCGAGCCGTCAGGCGCCGCAGCCAAGTTCGCTGCTCGACATGCAGAAGAGCACCCTCTAAAGCTCTACGGTGGCTGGTTCTGTCCGTTTGTCCAGCGATCATGGATCACCCTTCATGAGAAGAAAGTACCCCATCAATATATTGAGATCAATCCTTACAAGAAGGAGGCCTCGTTTCTAGCCCTAAACCCTCGCGGGCTTGTCCCCACGCTCGCGGTACCCGTCGACCCCCAAGGCAAGGTGCAGAAGCCCTTGTTTGAGAGCAACATTATCTGCGAGTACCTAGACGAATTATATATCGATGAGTCCACCTACGGCCCGCGCTTGCTTCCATCGGATCCGTATGAGAGAGCTCGATGCCGGATGTGGATTGACCATATCAGCACACGAATCATCCCAGCGTTCTACAAGCTTCTTCAGCACACTCCCGAGAAAGGTTATAGCCTCGACCAAGCGCGAGAGGAGTTCCAGGGCCACATCAAGTCCCTCGTCCAGGAAATGAACCCCGAGGGGCCATGGTTTTTGGGCGGCAACTTTAGTCTCGTGGATATTTGTTTGGCACCTTGGGCAAAGCGCTTGTTCCTGATTGACCATTACAAGGATGGTGGACATGGGATCCCCCACTCTGGTGGTGAAGAGGACGGAGGCGTCTGGGCGAGATGGAAGAAGTGGAGCGACGCGACGCTTGAGCGGGATAGCGTCAAGGAGACGTCGAGCGAAGATGAGCGATACATTATTTCTTATAAGCGATATGCCGATGACACTACCAATTCTCTTGTGGGCCAAGCCACAAGAGAGGGAAAGAAGTTGCCATAGACTGGGTTGCTGTGGAGGCAATCATGATAGGCGTTCATAGGAAACGAATAGCAAGTGGCCAAGCAGAAGATCACGGAGCAAAGATAGAATCCTAGGTATGAAATCAGCGTCTGATGGCTTGGCTTACGTTTTCTCGCGCCGAGTTCATACGCAGTTGAAGCCAATCTCTAGACACGATGACCCATCAGAACAACATTGGTGATAGAAGTGTTACTTTGCGTGGATGGCTCTAACTTCTAAGGTGCGTGGTGACAAACTGGAAACACCACCTAGTCTCATGGTAGTCTTGCTCTGAAGCTTGCCATTGTGATAAGTAGAATCGAGAAGTAGAAGGGAAACCAAGAGCTTGGAAAATGTAATTGCACGAGAAGAAAATCAAATATTGGCCGTATGTTACAGCTCCAAAAATAGACAATAAGTTTATTTGATCTATAGACTATACCATTCAAGACCATCTTGCTTAAGTCTACCTAGGCAACGCGGTTAAAGTTTCGAATATAGTTTCCGTTAACTTCTTGGCAAGATAGCTGTCGGTTACGTCGGCCCGATAGAACACCACGAGGCCAGTTCCGTGGCCGCTTTGAATAGATGTTCAAGAACAAGATGGGTCCGTTCCTTACAATCTCTGCTTCATTCGATTTGCATGTTGTCACCATTGGAAGGCGAAACAGGTTTCGTATTTCATACACATGACCCGCTTGCCTTTTGTATTTGTCAACGAGCATGGGCTTGCCTAAGCGACGTCTTACAACCAAGTGATTTCTTTACTACACCCACGTTGTCACTTCAGGGCTGAGGAAGGAAACATTTATGCTACACCAGATGGCAACTAGGCGTTCACTTTCTACCTTTGTCAAACGGCGATAATCATTCGCGATCAGGGGTTTGCTGACAGGTATAGAAGAGAAAGGTAGAAGTGTCTCGAGACACAGGCATTCATTCCCCGGTCTTATCCTCGAAGCGAGGTATGTTACAACAGAGCAACGCGAATGTCGAACGTAGTATCTTTAAAAGATCCGAGATGGCACAAACTAGAATTCTAACCACCGGAGATCGGCACAACCTTGAGAACCACTATGGTTGCCTTGAGTGCTACCCTCAACTATAAGGACGTATGAATTACGCCCGCCTTGATGATTTGGTCGATCGACCGAAAAGTCATCGATGCCGAGGGACGTTTGTAAAAGAAGCATCTCGAGGCTTCACGAGACTACCTTGCCTCCGTGCCTGAGCCCCAAACATAGCTTCAACACTCGACATGGTTATTAGGGCGATGATTGCATCATGTGTAGACCACTTGCGTACCTTCCCAAGGTATACATCGAGATCTATGCCACCGAGCCCTAAAAGTGGTCAGGCTTCAGCTCCTGTGCGTGGCCATTTAGCCCAGACGTCGACGTCAGTCACCGCCGGGTACCTGACTTTCGGTGAGGCATCCCACAAAGAGAGACCGGCAGCGGGATCAGGCATGACATCGATCGGCTCCGTTGTCGGTAGCGATTCGTGCGCGGCCCGGCCGGAAATCCACCTGATACGAGGCCCTATCCTCCCGCGGCGGCCGTCGAGGCCCATGGATGATAGATGTTACACAGAAAGACGTGGCTCCGCCGAGACAGGTCGCAATCCAGAAAGGCTCGCAAAAGGACCAACAAACTTGACAGCGAAGATGCGAGAAAGTAGTCGATGTCACGACAACGTCAAGACTCCACAAACCCTATTTGTCCGTCGCGTCCGATAAATGACGTCCCCGGCTGTGGACGTGGCCCGATACCATGTTTAGCAACACCACGATGCAAGTGATGGTGAAGACGGCGGGGAGGACCCTGCGGAGGCCCGCTCGCGGGGAGACACAAACGGGAAGTCGAGAGATCCACTAGCGGTCAATGCCACCGTCGCGGCGTGAATGAGCAGCAGCCGGCCGCTCGCAGACCGCTCCCCTGGAGACATATGTTTGTTGAGATGCTAGGCGGTGACCTCCAAAGATTTATTGTCAGCGACCAGTTGTCTCGGAATTGTGATACGCCACCATGTGAACAGTCGTGGCTCGTATATCCGGGCCATTGGGAGAAACGTTGCGAGTCCACCTGACGGACTGTGAGTAAGAACTAAGAAGCCACTACGATGATAGGGCAGGGTCCAGCCTCCCAGAGCTGTAGGCCCTGTGGGTCGGAAACATTGTCCGTTGTCACCTCGTTTATGCCGAGGAGTGGATTGGTCGATCGCCCAAGATGCTGTTGATTGCCAGAGGGCTGAGAGGGATCCTTGGAGATGCGGTCCAGATCCCTACGCACGGCATAGTTAGCAGCTATAGCTGCATGGAAGCCGGCCCAGCCTCCCCATTATTCCTTGATGCTTCTTCCGTGCTCCGCGAGGTGGTCTGTTCTTCGATATCGCGGGAGAGTTATGCCAGGGCGAGACACGGCCCAGCTGATGACCTGGCCACGAGGTAATTGTGGTGTTACCCGCCGCGCCCCCCTAAAAACGGCGCATGCGGCAGGCTTTGGCTTGCATGCATATGATGGATGTGTAGCTGGGCCATGCTGTGCATCGGTTGCTTCTTAGCTGTGCTGCTTCGCGGCATCACACAAGCCTTCTCGTTGGTGTTTTCCACTTGACCGACATGGTGGCAATGCTGGAATTGCATCAATCGATGTCCTGGAGTTTGCGATTGCTCTGGGCGCAACCGTCGGCCCATTATCGCTCGTGCTAGCTTGTCGTCAATCCTCCGACGTCCTACCTTAGCTGCCTAGGGCTGCTTAGCTCGGTGCCCAGATGTGTGTGTGGGGAGCTCACGACGGAGATTTTCAAGCCGATCCACTTCACCGTCGATAGTTTGCGGTGTCGCCGAGTTGCTGAGATAATTCCGGGCTGCGTTGCCCCGATCCGTCCGTTGTGAACAACAGCCGAGGTCAAAGAGAAACGCAATTGAATTGAGAAGTGCCGAGTGGAATAAGGCAGAACCCGTGTGGGTTGGTTTGTCGTTGAGAAACGTCGCCGTACAGTGTGGACTCAACCACTGGTTCATTTTGCGCAGGTTCCTTGTTCACTGGAATATAGCGGACTCTGGTTTGTGCGCTTCTATTTTAGGACAATATTCGTTATTTGCCATGGAATTCCAGCCGGTAATACAGTACAGCCCAGTGGCATGAAAACACTGTACAACCACTAATTTCCGCTTCACAAGGCCATTTCGTTCCTACTTCATGCTACGTGGTAAGCAGAACAGGCCTCACGGTCTGGGCCTCTTCAACTCGCCCAACCCTTGTCTAGTTCTCGTCTCCTTCAACGGGTTTTCTCTCTTTGTTGGCTATTTTGGGACGCCCGATGCTTAGGTGAACTACCGGTACTGCCGAGCGGAGTACGGCCCCACCCGGGCCTAGGGTCACGGATTTGGAGCGGATTCGGCAATACGAGATGGTGCTACGTCACTTGATAGCTTACCCGCCCCATCCATCATTCTCAAGCCCATGCTGGAGAATGCTGTGAATGAAGCCCGAGGCAGAGAAGATGCCTAAGAATCGACCAGACTAGAATCAGCCAGGCACACAAGCAGGCACTCAAGTATAAAGAAGGAACGGGCCGCCCTCAATTCCTGGAGAACCATCAGCAAGACACGCTTCATCATCATCAACACCAACACCAACGATCATCTCCAACTAAGACAAAGATCATCATCACCTCCTCAGCAACCCCGCTCTGCCTAGTTTCTTGGACAAATAAATAACCAGCCTCGCACCTCCATACACTCTACAGGCAACTTCTCACTCACTCATCTCACTCATCTCACACATCACCACCACCAAGATGCAATTCCTCACCACTCTCCTCCTGGCTACCTCTGCCATGGCCCTCCCCACCATCACCCTCACCTCCCGAGCCAACGGCGAGTCTACTTGCATGGCCAAGGGTGCCAAGGTTACAGAGTGGACCGTTCACGACTTCAACTTTCAAGGCGTCTACACCAAGAGCACCCCCAAGAAGCAGACCGCCTCCGGCACCGTGAGCTTCACCCTCGAGAACCCTGCCCTCAACTACAAGGCCAAGTGCCACGCCAAATCCAACAAGGCCGACGACTTCTTCTACGGCTCTACCGCCTACGACTGCGACGTTCCCCAGGAGTGGGACGCGGCCTCCTTCACCTTCGACCGCAAGTCTGGCAAGCTCGCCATCGTGCAGTCCTGGAGCTGTCGGAAGGAGGGTGGCCGATTCGAGGCCAAGGGCAACACCAACGTCAAGCTCGACTGCAAGGAGGCCAACTGGAAGAACCCCAACTACAACAACGGCGCCAAGGTCTACTCGAACCGCAAGGTCACTTGCAGCAAGAAGTCCTTCAAGACGCCCGTCCTGGAGCTCACCGCTGTGCTGTGAGCAGCGAGCCACATCACTCCTGCGACATCTTCCTTTCTATCTGATGACTACTTTTGGCGACCATATTTTAATTATTGCGCAAGGCGTTGGATTTGGGATTTTTGAGAAGCTCTTCAGCCATGACTACGCCGTGACGACGGACGGACACGATCTACGATCTCCACGACATTCCTTACTATTAATACCCATGACAGGGGTGAAGGGGCACTTGAACATAGCACGCCTCAGCACAATGAGCATACCTGCAGCATGATGCATCTGCAGCCACTTTAGACATTGCCATTCAATGAAATATCTTGCATCTCGATTGAACAGCCATGCATTAGTGCCTCTTTCATGTGACTAGCAAACACCGAACCACAAATCCTGACGCTGATGCGCACACCGTCGACAAAGAATGGTGGCAATAATAATTCGGTTACGATATTCGATTCAAATATTTCATAAAGTCAAAATAAGGCGGTGTGTATGGCGATTGGGAGAGGCGTGGTTGTGAGACATGCAAGGGATACAAAGTGTCTCATTGGGGATCCGAGGCTACGTCCAACCAAGGCGGTCATGACAGGATAAGGCGCCTGTTCAACATGTCTCACTTCATGATACACTCACTTGAGCGGTATCGGCGGGCTTTCTGGTCTCCGAGAGCTTGACGTAATAGAAGGCTTGAAGTAAGCTTATTCATGAACAAAGTGCTTTGCTAGTCGACACCGCCAATGCTCGAGGCTATTTTGGACCGTATCGTGATACGCTTGTGTCTACACTTTTCTCGTGCGCGTCTTCAATCACAACTTCCGTTCCCACGGCCTACCTATCTAGTATACGTAGGCCCTAAGTCCCTAGCTGGCTTTGAGACCTCAGGCTGAGTTCCATCGAAATTACGTCGAGTTGATCAAACCCTCTGCGTATCAAATGCAAGATACGCGAGACTAACGACGTCGTCTCTGGCCTTCCGGTGACCTCGGCTTTGATGACATTGGCGGGCCTAAGTCTATCTCTGCCTGTGAACAGCTTCCCTCGGAGGACTCACTCAAAATGACACGGCGACGCACTCTTCTTCAGCCCATAACCCCCGTCAAGCCAGTCATTGCTAGTCACCTCAACCCCCAGCCAGCAGCGACTATTATCCGCTGCGAGTTAATGGCCGGAGTTGCTCATGTCTGTCGGCATCAGTGCAGAGTACCGGCATACTTTGGGTACGGTGACAGGCTCATCTGAAGCAACAGCATAGTCTCCCACTCCCATCATACCGCCATCATTGACGGCGGTATGACCGAGATTATACTCAGTGGCAGCACGTTCGTTGCGTTTGCAGCTCTTTGGCCGTCGCATCTGCTGCTTCTACTCCTCTTCGGCCAGCAACTCCTTCGAGGTAGTCTTTGTATCTATCTATGGGATGTTTGCCGCCCTCAAGGAGACCAAGAAAGAAACGAGTGGCTATGAAAATGTTACAAGGCTACAAGAACTATCCAGACTCTACACCGCCATAATTATCGGGTTGTCCAAGTCTTGCCATGCCTGTGGCCAGTTCAACCCGGCTGAGATACAACCTAGAAGCCATATCGGGATTCCGTAATCTGCTTGTGATGTTAGAGAGCTATATGAGACCCCTTCTGGCAGTCTGCAGGTGGATACAATCCCCTCTGTCTGATCACTAGCAGCATCTTATCGAAAAGCTCTGCCCCGGGAAGTCTCTCAAAGCTGCTAAGCACGATCCCTTGAACAAGGACTGCCTTGCCCGCCTGTATCTCGGGAGTCGCGATCAGATCATCCATCAAAAAATAGTCTGCAGACTAGAATTCACTCTATATGATTTAAATTTCATTATCACCTATCCAGTGATGCAGACTGAGCCGTACACATTATAGGAAGATTATTGGGGCAGTACCAATTGGGAGATGGGAAATACTACTGAGGAGAAAGAAAACATCATGATCTACGGCCCTTCGGCAGAATAGAGAGAGAGAGAACTAGATGAACTGCAACGACTCCCCAGCCTTGGATAGACGCCAGTAGCCCTTGGGCTGATTATTGTCGCCATAATCAGGCAGACCACTGTCATTCATGTGATGTGCCATCTAAATTCCATATTGGAATCATGGACTACTATTATCCTACTGCCAGAGGTAGGCAAAACGTCGCTTTAAGGAGACTCGCATGATAACTAACAATTGATGGCAGTTACGCCAAGAATATCAACGTCTTGTAAACACCATCATCATGACAGCGAAGCTACGCTCTCTGGCAACTTCTCTTGCTACAACGGCTCGCAGCTATAACTTCGCTCAAGATTAGTTGGCCGCTGAAAACACGAAATATTGGCGATCTATTCCATGTCGTTTGTGAGTCTCATGTGGGGATAATTCTACAGCTTTTGTCTTCCGAATTCCCACAACTCCGTCGCCTTTATCTTTCTCTCGAGGACTCAGATTGGTTCAGGCCCCCTTAAATGTGTTTCTGGCCACCCAGAATCACCTCGACCAGTTTAATCAGCGGATGCCAACCCTAAGGGAATGCGCCTTCTTACTACCGGATACAAATTTTAATGTGAAATTCGGTTGGGCAAGAGTTATATTTAAGGATAACGCCGGGAGCATCCTTCTTGGTCATCAACAACAACGCACAGGATCCCGAATTCTCTGAAGGCTGTGGTCGTATTGTCTACCTGCCAGGCTCAGTCTAATAAGCCCTGGAGTTGAGGTTGATACAAAGCACCAATACTAGATATTTCCATCAATACGAGGTTGCAATGCTCAAGTCCATGTCTCTATCTGATCAGATGGAGCACAACTCCTCATGAACCTTGAGAGGATGACTGTTCGCATGGCCCCAATCCATCGCCGCAATCTGCCTTCCAACCTCTGTAGAACCATCAGCACGAATATACGAGCCTAGATGAACATGATTAGCTTCCCTAGCCATCAAGACCGAGTTGAACACGCACAGCTCGCATGGTAATGCCACCAGTCTTGCGACCGGAACGCCCTGCCCAGAGACTGAGAAGCAGGATCGTTCCAGCCAGTGTTGCGATCGTCAAAGATGGCATGCTTCGCCCATGCAACATAGACCTTGGGATGGTCCAGATCCTGACGCCCGTTGTTTCCGCCGCGGGCCTGGGTCGCATCCTCAGTGTTGAAAGTATTTTGGATATCGCCCCAGTCCTTCCTGTCGTATGTACTATGCTGGGAGAGCAGAAGCTGAGACTGACGCCAGTTTGCGTCCTCGCCTCTAGCCCAGATGACAATGACGCGCTCCCAGTCGCTAATTCAAGATGAGTAAAAATCTTGCTCGGGGGGAAGAAACGTACTATCTGTGCCCGGCAATGCCAAAGAACGAGTAGCCGTCTTTCTCGAAAAAGACGTTGTACGCCACCCGGATCTCAGCGTCGTTGCATTTATTGTAAGTGTAGTATATGGGGAAATCCGGCCCGGGATTTGCAATGTCGATGCCTGGGTTTCGACACTGGCATCCTACATTTGGGAAATTGCAGGTATCGCCGCCGGGATTCTGCTGGCCTCCCCAGACAGCCCAGGTGGGATAGCAGGGAGGTCGGTTCTGGGACTGGCCAAAGAACCACATGGGCTGCGCTGAGATGGCGAGGTCGACGCCCCCGCCGTTGAGGAGGTTTTCCATCCGTTCCTCTGAGATGGGAGTCACAGCCTGAGCTGCTCCCAGCATCGCGCCGAGGAGGAGGGCTCGTACGAGAGAAGCCATGATCTGTGGTGCTTCACCGTGTTGGGGGGCTCTCAAATGGTTTCTGTTGGTCTTTATATCAGCCGTGCTCTGTAAGATGCTCTCGTTCGGGCGGCAAATCTTTCCTGTGGCTTCGAGGAAAAATCAGGCTCTGGATATACCGCCCGTCGGGCCGTAAGACTGCATTAATCTCTCAACCCCCCACGAGCGGCATCGACTCACATCACGGAGCTAGCTCAGTGGCGTTCAGAAGGATGGTCTTGCGAGAGGGGTAAGCATGAATGGGTTGGGCCTTTGCAAGTAGACTCGAGTTGCAGGATCAAGGTCAGGCCGCACCACTCTACCGCAGCCATGTCAACCGGATGATCAACAGTAATCTGCATTGCCTTGATTGTAAATCCCAAGCAGAGTAGCCCAGGCCAGGCTTCTCCAAGACATGACCCTTGTTTCTATTGACAACGGCTCTTAGAAGATGCAGCATGATGGACGGAAGACAGCCCCAGCAGGCCGGTCTCAGTCCGCTCTGCATACACCGCCATAAAGCTTCGACGTCTCGCTGCTGTCTCATTGAGCTGCCTCTGTCTACATCCTCTTGCCTTGCGCTCGATATCAATCACTATTTGTGCCCAGTGCCTCTGATTCACTGTATCTCACTACATCCTCTCCAAACCCAGCTCTCGAGCCGTCAATATGAGGCACCTGCTTCTCTTCGTCGCCCTCTGGGCTCTCACTTCGGCCCAGAACATCGCCAGTATCCCAAGCTGTTCCTTTGGCTGCCTCAACGGCAGTACCAAATCCGCAACCACCTGCTCGGGCCTGGATGATTATGTTTGCATTTGTATTGCCGAATACAAGGCCGCTATCCTGTCGGCCGCTTTGAACTGCGTTGTCAAATCGTGCAGCGCTGAAGTCAATGAGTGTAGCACTCAAGTTGCACTCGGTAACATCACCTATTCCTTGTCCATAACCAGCAATCCTGACTTTTGCTTCTCTAGATGTTGTCCTCCAAGCTTATGAGGGGCTCTGCGAGGAAGTCACTGGTGTCAGCTCTCCATCTGTTGCAGAGTCTACCTCGACTCTTACCACGTCAGCCTTTACCACCTCAGACTCAACTCCCATCACTTCATCCACTACATACGTAGAGGCCACCTCGTATGCTGCCTCATTATCCATCCCTGCCGATACTTTAACCTCGACCTCAGTGTCCACTGCCATCTCCACCACTAAGGATGACAACTTCTTCACCATCGAGACTCCCGTTTGGACGACCATATCGACTGATACTCCTCTCACGGTCTTAAGTACCGCCTTGGACTCTACCTTGGTCGGCTTGGATAGCACGCAACTATCAATTCACGATCCTGCTTTTACGAATACCCCGACAGATACCCTACCAACCACCTCCACTCCGGCCTCAATTTCCGTCTCACAGCCCTCCACGACCAACGACGACAGCACAACACCCACCTCCAGCTCCGACCCCCTCACTGCTGGCAGTCGCACCGTCAGCCCGATCTCGGGCTTCATCATCCTCTTCCTGTGGGCCATAGCTCTGTAAGCATGCATTGTGACAAGTGGCGTGGCTTGCATCATGGCAAGTGTCGGTTGGAGGGTTCGGTTTCCGGTAACCCGCGCCTGCCGATAACTCTCTGGGGGGTTCTATATATGTGGGCAGATATGTTCAACCATGCAGATGGGTTGAAAGTAAAATGCGGCTGAAAGACGTGGGGAGTTGGTGGCAGCTGACTTGACTTGTTGATAACGGCCAATGAAATACCCTTGACTCTCTGTTGAAATCTTAGCACTGGTGCGCCCGTTTTCCAGAAGTTCTCCAATCTTGTATCGATATCCCTCAGCCTCAACTGCGATCTGCAAGCCTGGATATGCCGCCTATACCTCTGGCCGCGCATGAGGACCTTGTTGCATTTATGTCTCGTTCTAGACTGCGCCCAGCATATGCACTCAGCTTGTTTGTCAATGTACTTGTCGGGTAAACCGTACATGATGGGTTAAGGATATTATGCCGGTGCTTTGCCTTGGAAGCGACTCTTGCCTGTTTACTTCTCTCGGGTGAATTTGGCTACATCACCTACTACGGATACAACTTTTGACTGCAGTTTTTCAAGTCTCACGTCCAAACAATCTTCGGTGAGATCCCCCGTTATGGCGGGGTCGGCTGATCCGGGCGTGACGCCGGCCTACTCTACACTCGAAGTCAGCCGTCGACAGGAATTCTCGACGCTCGAAGTCGATCAACGACAAGACCGTTCTACACTAGAATTCAAAGAAGCAGAACCGACGCAGGCCGTAGACGTAAAACAGAAGAGGTGGTGGCGACGGTATTGGATCTTGATCTTGGTCGTGGGTGTCGTCGTCGTGGGCGGTATAGTCGGCGGCGCAGTTGGCGGTAGTCTTGCTGCAAAAGACAAAGGGAACAGGAGTGAGAGTGCAGAAAGTGTAACGACATCGAGTGCAACAACACCGAGGTATGGAACATGGCCCTGTTTCGTGGTCCTTGATTCACGTATCGCTCCTCTTTTGGGTTCCCATCATGTCGCCAAGACAGAGTGATATAATGAAGCCATCTCAAGCTAACCAATGTCTTTGCAGTGTCAAAGCAGCAACCACGATATCAACACATACATCCTCCCACACAACGACATCATCCGTGACAACGTCTACTGCGACGACGACGTTTCCATCGACCAAGCCCACCAGAACGCCTGGACCGGACGAGATACCTCGGTTCCCTATATACATCGGAGACGGAGATGACGACGGCGACAAGTTCCGACTCGCATTCGTTAACGACGGCAGCAGAAATGCCGCCTGCGAATACGGCGTCATCCCAGCCTCTATCGACACCAACCCCTGCGGGCACCCCTTCTTGCTTCCCGACGGGTTCGAGTATGTATGGAACGGCTGCGGCGGGGATACCTGGGCGACGTGGAGGAACCCTTCGAGTAATGATACGGAATACCACAAGCTACACGAAGGACCCTGCGTGTTTGAGGAACGAAGGTTCAACTGTGATAAAGTTGTAGTTACTGGTGCTTGGCTTTGTCGGAACAATACGGGATAGTCCAAGGAAGACTCTATATTATCCACAGCAGTCTAATATATAATCCGAATCGTAAACCAGGATAATGTATTTTACTTTTGCCGCTCTATTATTATTAATTCCCCTAACAACTAATATATGTAATAAGCATGCGGTGCAGACAAGTATATAGCGCACTTTTCTTAACCTTGAGATAGGATTAAAGATAAAAAGATAATAAAGTATTTAATTAATTACGATCTTCCTTCTTAGATATTAGACTAATAATTTAATATATTCCTCTATTATAGCCAGTTAGCCTTACTATATTTTTTATAGTAGACTTCTTTTAACCACCCTAACTAGCTTTAACTACTACTTCTTAATAATTTATTAAGATCACCTGTGTATTTTTGAGAGCAAAAGGTTGCCGTATGTATATAATCTTCACCCAGATTGCCCAACCCGTTCATGATGCACAGACAGCATCTCAACCGCTGCGCTGCTTCGCCACACACGCAAAAGCACGCGGCTTTTCCTCCGGCTACACTTATCCTCTAGCACTCCCTCGGGAACAACATAGACGAGATATCCCACAACTAGAGTAAGGGTTTGTAAGCTTTGGCTCTACCTACTTAAACGGGAGCATCTTCCCCATTTGGCGATCGTCAACCGACCCCTCACTGCTGATGCCAGATACACTTGGGATTCAAGCTGCCCTTGCCCCTTTTGGGGCGATTTCGCCGATATATTTCCTCAATACCAATCACTCTTCAATTCTCGCCACATTCGATCCCCTTAGTACCATACCTCAGGCCTTGGCGCAAGCTTCCCCGCATCAGACTGGCAACCTACGCCGTAACGTTAGAAGGAGAAGACGGCAATATGCGGTAAGATCTCCGATCCAAAATGCCCCGGATTTTCCGGGGGAGTGGATGAATCGCGGGGTATCAAGGTATAAATGCAGTCGTAAAGATGGCTGGAGTTGAGGTCATACGTTGCAATCTTACTTGAACTCCAGATTCCTCCTATTTGTGAGTTACAAGCTGTTATTTGAGAAATTCAATACATTTAAGTCAATATGGCACCCCAAATGATGAAGGCGGTCAACTACCAGGGCCCATTCAAGGTTAGAGTGGAAGATGTTGAGCTCCCCAAGCTGGAGCATCCTGACGATGTCATCGTCAAGGTTACGACTGTGAGACCTGCCTGTCCCCGAGCCAAAGGATTTGATCGCTAACTGTTGTCCAAGGCCGCGATTTGCGGTTCCGACTTGCAGTAGGTGGAACGCAATGGTAGAGACGAAAAGCAGTGATACTTACAATCGCATAGCATGTATGAGGGTCGAACAGCAGCAAAGCCTGGCATCACTTTCGGTACGAGCTTTTACTTCCCTTGATGAACATTGAGAACTTACCTACCATTCAAGGCCACGAGAATATGGGTATTGTCGAGCAAGCGGGTGAGGGTGTTACGCTGCTGAAGAAGGGCGACCGTGTCGTGATGCCTTTCAACGTCGCCGACGGTCGTTGCCGCAACTGTGAGGAGGGAAAGACTGCTTTCTGCACTGGCGTCAACCCCGGCTTTGCAGGAGGTGCTTATGGTTATGTCGCCATGGGCCCCTACCGAGGTGGCCAGGCTCAGTACATTCGAGTCCCGTATGCTGATTTCAACGCTTTGAAGTTACCTGCTGGCAAGGAGCACGAGGCTGATTTCATTCTGCTTGCTGGTAAGTAGACATTCACCCATGTCGGTTTTGATCACTTGCTGACCTATTCTCCAGACATCTTTCCTACCGGTATGCTCTACTCTTGTTCTACGCTCTCTCCTTGAGACCATGTTGTCTAACCGATCCAGGCTGGCACGGTGTGCAAATCTCTGGCTTCCGTCCCGGTGAGAGTGTGGCCGTCTTTGGCGCTGGCCCCGTCGGTCTCATGGCCGCATACTCCGCTGTCCTGCGCGGAGCCTCCCGAGTTTTCGTTGTTGACCGTGTTCCTGAGCGTCTGCAAGCCGCCAAGAAGATCGGATGCATACCGATTGACTTCACCAAGGGCGATGCTGTGGATATGATCATTAAAGGCAACGATGGAGAGGAGGTTGACCGATCCGTTGATGCTGTCGGCTACCAGGCTGTCAGCAAGAGCGGAGACACCGAGCAGCCCAACATTGTTCTTGAGAACATGATTCGGGTGACGAGACCTTGCGGTGGCTTGGGTATTCCAGGACTTTACGTCCCCAGGTTGGTGGTGTCTCGCTTCAAGTTTGAGACATTTGTTAACATCGTTTCTCTTCAGCGACCCTGGTGCTTCTGATGAAGCCTCAGCCAAGGGTATGATAAGCCTTAGCTTCGGCAAGCTTTTCGAGAAGGTCGGTGTTCTCTTCACAACTATTCTGCTTACAGCTTCTAACTTGATCACAGGGTCTCACTCTCGGAACTGGTCAATGCAATGTCAAGTCATACAACCGCTACCTGCGGGACCTGATCATCGCTGGCCGAGCCAAGCCCAGCTTCGTTGTCTCACACGAGATCAATATTGACGATGCCGAGGTTGCTTACGAAAAGTTCGACAAGCGGATTGATGGATACACCAAGGTGCTAATCCATCCGAACGGTGGCTTCTAAAGCTTGTTATTGTATTGGGGGTTATAGGGGTTGGTGTTGTCCGTAGGGAGTGGCGGCGAAGACCAAGGCGTATGGATGGGGTGGATGAAGATTAAAGAACGATTTGCCAGGCAGTGACGAAGCGATATGATCTGAGAGCATTATTTCTCCGCTGTATTTCAGAAAGATGTGTAAATTGAATCAAGTTTGCGTGTCCCTTTAAGTTTATTATTTTGGATGTACGTAGATACAGTTTAAGCACGCCCAACATTATCTGGATTACTATGTTAACATCCGTATGAAATGAGAGGGAAAACGGATAGAAGCCATGCAAGTTGGCTTGAAATAGTCGACAACTGTTTCGCAGTCCTTTATTCAAATACGGAATTCAAAATCAAATCATATCCGTGAACAGGTTACCAATGCAAGTGACTTGAACCAATGACCTACACCGCGCAAAAGTAGATACACCGCTTGGTTCTATCGAGAAGTTCCAACATATAAAAGTCGAATATTCTTCTTGAGTGGAGCAGCTTCAATGTCAGGTTTCTCACCTACGCATCCTCCCTGCAGTGACAGTCGCCTTCACACTTTGCCTTCTCTTAAATGATCGATCAGTATCACATCTTGGTTGAACTTATATAGTATCCATCCTCCAACAATAATCAGTCTATCCATTGATTAGAATAAGCTGCAACGCAACGAATATGTCGTCACTTTTGCCTACGGCCCTCGAAGTGAGATGTGACCTTACGGGCTCAAGACAAGTTGGATCAGCGAATGATGAGTATGGTACATGATAAGGGAGTTTTTACAATCAAAGTCATTTCCTTCCCCTAATGGATCGTTTCCGGTCACACGAGCGTCTCTTTCGCGAAGTTGCGATGTCGGAATCGTCGTGGATCCGATTGGCTGATCGAAATGTTGATACGATGGAGCCATGACAACTTCTCCTCACTCTAGAGAACTTTGAGCTGCCAAAAAAGGAACAAATCTCTTCACCGAGTACCATCAAATTGACTCATGCTTCTTCCTTTAGATCATTGAAATTGTCGGGTTTTGGACACAGAAATCCGACACCTACGTCCACTTCAACTTATACTACGCAAGCATGGCGGCTGAAACCTCTCACGAGCTGGCCAGCGTTCGCTCTCGCGATGATGATGATACAGAACAGCAAACCGAACCAAATTCTATCGATGCGTTGCCCCCAACTGACCGAGGCCGTGGAGCATATATAGCTCTTGCTTGCTGCACCATGGCGCAAGCTCCAATCTGGGGTAAGCTACCACGCTCCAGCAGTCGCAATGGAAACTAATAAGCCCAATACAGGATATTCTGTGTCCTTTGGCATCTTCCAGGAGTATTACACTTCCCAAGGGAAGCTCAATGCTTCGCCGAGCGCCATCGCATCCATTGGAGCGTCTCAGACCGGAGTCATGTACCTCATGATGCCCCTGGCCTTTATTGTTCTCAACCGATATCCTCGACTTCGCCGATGGTGTGGCCCGCTTGGGCTCGCCGTCACCGTTATCAGCCTGACAGCTTCAGCATTTGTGAAAGATGTCGCGGGACTCATTGCCACCCAGGGTGTCCTCTCCGCCATCGGATGCAGCTTACTCTTCAGCCCCATCTCCCTCTACATGGACGAATGGTTCGTCGAGCGAAAAGGCTTCGCGTATGGAGTCATGTGGGCTGGCAAGTCGGCTGTTGGTGTCGCCATGCCCTTTCTGTTCAGTGCTTTGCTGCAGAGGTTTGGACTTAGGTCGACTTTGCTCTCGTGGACAGTCGCGTCTGCTGCCATGACACTACCGACACTGTTCTTCCTGAAGCCTCGGGTTGACTTGAGCCGCGACGCGCGACCACGGCCGATTGGCTTTTCTTTCCTTGGGTTCGCTTCGTTCTGGATGCTTCAGATCGGTATCATTGTTCAGTCTCTGGGCTACTTGATGCCAAGCACCTACCTGGCCAGCTACGCCAACGCGATTGGGCTCTCCTCTGTCACTGGTCCTATCCTTCTGGCCCTCTTCTCCCTTGCTTCAGTACCCGGGTCTCTGATTCACGGCATGTTAGGTGACAAAGTTTCTGCCGCCAAGGTGATCCTGGTATCTTCTCTGGGAAGTGCGCTTCCGGTATTCCTCCTTTGGGGTTTAAGCCGCCACATCAGCACAATGGTGGTTTTTGTGATCCTCTACGGCTTCTTTGCCGGAGGGTTCAGCGCGACATGGGCGGGCGCCCTGCAGGAAATCAAACGAGGTGATACGTCTATCGATACCTCTTTGGTGTTTGGCATGCTTCTCGGAGGTCGAGGCCTCGGGTTTGTGGTTGCTGGTCCAATCAGTGGCGCGCTTGTCTCTGCTGGAGGCACCATCGCAACAGGTGATTCTCTCGGGTATGCGACCAAGTACGGGCCGATGATCCTCTGCACTGGAATCACGGCGATTCTGGGAGCTTGGGCACCTCTTTGCAAGATTGCCAAGTCTGTTGGATCAAGAGGAGCTGACGTGTGCGTCCGAGTAGTTGTGTGAGGGTTATGCTTGATTTCCTTTGATGAAGAGGTGCTCAATATAGTCAGTCTTTGGGGTGTAGGGGAGAGAATAAGAGACTGAGTATGTCAAGAAGGAAATCCAGATGTGAGCCATGTGAAATCCAAAGCACAGCTACTTCATTAAAGGAAGCGTTCCGATCTTTTACATATTGACAGTTTACAACGTTTCTACCGCTTGGGTGCTTGGTTTAACTCTTCTCTATCAATACTTCGCCGTTCATTATACCCAGAGTAGCATCATCTGTCTCGCTCCATTCCTCCCAAGCTTTAGCCATTTTGTCCAGTTCATTTTCGGTCGCAATACCTAATTCGATACACTTTCCGCGCATTTGACCACCGATCAACCTCTCCTTCATGGCTCCGCCTAAGAAGCATTAGTACCTTTGCACGATAACGATGATTGCAACCCTAAACAGGGTTAACTTACTCCAGACTCTTCTGTCCTCTGGCGCACTATAGCACCATGTACCAAAGCTCGCTGCGATATCCTGGCGGGCTACTCCAGCGTTCAAGGCCCATGAGACGAGTTGGCGTCCCCCTTTATCTTGTCCTCCGTTGGCCAGTAAAGTCTTGATTTGAACCTCGTGAAACTTGAGCAGGGCTGGGATTTCCGGCCAGAAGCACCACATGTGCATATCGCTCTCCCGCAGGCTCAGAGTTCCACCGGACTTTGTGACTCGCAGCATCTCTCGGATGGCATCGGTAGGTTTGTCCAAGTGGCAGAGAACCTGGTGTGCGTGGGTGATGTCAAAGGTCGAGTCTGAGAAGGGGAGCTCGAAGACGTTCGCCTGTTGGAACTTGATGTTGCTCACGCCCTGGGACTCGGTATATTCTTTTGCGCGAATGAGAATCTCCTCGGAAATGTCTGTGGCGGTGACTTCTCCTTCTGGGATGTACCTTGCCAGTGATGCTGAGATGGTTCCAGACCCAGCGCCGACGTCGAGGAGCTTGAGCTTGGGGTTATCCTTCGCCACGGCTTTCAGCTTTGGCAGTAAATGCCCGCTGCTGTTCTCTGCTGTGCGCCATTCATGGTGTTTGACTTGAGAGGCGGCGTAGCCGGGCCCGTACTTGTTATGTCCAGGAGCTGCCATGGTCAATGTGATAAGCTTGATATGATGCCTGGTTCAAGATGCCAAGTGGTTCATTGATCGAACCTTTATGCGGGAGGAAAGGGGGAGGGCTCCAATTATATAAGCTAGCATAAGCTCGGGTCTTGGAATTCTAACTGGACCGGAATAACTTGGGTACGTGATCCATCTATCTATGTGCAGTCAGGCGTGATTTTGCGATCGGTGAAGATGGACATAAGCCGGAGTTTGTGAAAAGCTGCCGTTTCGGCACCGTTTCCTGATATCATTCTGGATCACAGTTGGTAGCACGAGATCTGAACTCTGGAGATTGGTGAATGACACGGCATTGCGACTTTGTTACAGCCGATTTCAGTTGTGAGAAAACTCCAAGGCCCAATGGAGTATTCTAATTGAGGCGTTCATTGTCTTGCGTCTGTTGTGCTGTATCACGAAGTCCAATGTCGATTATCATATTGAGCGTCAATCCTCGTCAGCCTGATAATTGATTAATCTTATTAAATCATCCCGAACTCTGGACCCTGTGTTTTGTTCTATGACTCTATATTTATTCCCCTTTTCTCTACATCTTGGCCACAAAGACAAGTCACGTCACGAGTGGGATTCCAAAGGGTGCATCTTCCACTGGCGTCTCGCTCTTGTCCACATAGGTAATGCGCAAGGGCAGGATGAATTACTGCGAATAATTTGAGGTTTAGTAGTATAAGTTCAACAATCGAAGGATAAAGTTACAAACTAGAGCTTGCTAAATTTCAATCTATTATGCTGTCTGTTTCTAGAAAGCCTCCTAGGCTTCCGATAGGCTCAACTGACTGATGCGAGCTCAAGTTCGCAGAATATGAATATCGAAGGGCGGCAACGGTCCTGATCAACTCTATTGCCCGTTGTTCTAGCCCCGCCGGCCTTGGATCAGCATTCCAGAACTGCCGTAGGCCAACACATTGCGGAGAAGGGCAGAATGCAGTTCCCCGAGGCATGAGCTAAGCCCAGAATGCTGGGGAGGCAAGGGAAAATCGGTTGTCGCTTGTAGAGCTGGCCATAGCGACTGCATAGTTGCGGCACAGTGATATCCAAAGGCCTCTCAGAGGGCGGAATTGAGACCGGCAGTCGTCAAAACAGCACCCGAGCCGTGGCGATCCTGGCTCCTTTGGTCCGGCACAAGGTCCGGGGTTTGAGGGGATCTGCATTGTTTCTCGGGTGCTTCCTTTATGGCGATGGTTTCACACGGCAGATAGCATTTTGTGGCAGAGTGCTGGGCTGGCCAGCCAGTCAGCCTACGAGCTTGACGGCTCAAGGGCCAAGCCGTCATAGTTCTCTTCCCATGACCAGTCGACCGTGGCAACTTTCGTCCTTGAGAAAGACCGCAGAGCCGCCACCACAAAAGACGGCTGTGGCGTTGGCAAGGCTTTAATTCCGAGGAGCCACGAGGACTTGGCTTTTCTAGGTCTGGATTGACAAGCGTTTCTAGTCCCAGACTCGGGAGGTGAGGCTGGAGTCAAGATAAGGAAACAAGACAGTTACGGAGCCGATATTGATCTCCGAGGCAACTTCTGGGCCTCTTACCGGCGACATCGGTCAACGTTCCTCCGCATCTTAACAAGCAATCAAAGTTTTCCTCTCTGATCCCCGCGGGCCCGTGCCTCGGCCGTGGATCCCCCAGGGTTTCACCAAGGTTGAGACCTGCCCAGCCTGGTCAAGCCCATGCTTAAGCCCAAGTTTTGCGGGGTTGTTGAGCGTCATGTACTGTAGTTACGGGACGGAGAGAATGATCTACAGGGGACTTCTTTATAAATCTTGCTGCAGCCGCTCAACTCTGTTGATCTGCAGCCAGAACTCGTTCCTCAACACGCGCCCATCTCCGCTACCTTCTCAGTCCTTCACAGCCAATCTCTGAAGGAAGGGCAATGGCGCTCAGCAACGAGGAAAAACATGGCGGGGCCGAGTCGCCTGTGTCGTTTGATCCTGAGCGCCCTGGTGGCACCGTCGACCACGTCCATGCCGAGGCCCTCGAGGTGGTCTGCCCGCCTGGAACAACTGATGGCAAGCTCATGGCCAAGATTGATCTTCACGTCATTCCCTTCTTGTGCATCATGTACTTGCTTGCCTTTCTCGGTTCGCAAACTCTACCATTCCCGATCAATTGCGTCGCAGCATGCAACTAACTCATTGCGCCGCGCAACAGATCGCGTCAACATTGCCAATGCCGACGTCTACGGTCTCTCAGAGGAGCTCGGGCTCGTCAAGACCGAGTACAACACTGCGCTGGTCGTCTTCTTCGTGCCTTATGTCCTCTTCGAGATCCCCTCCAACATCCTGCTCAAGCGCTTCAGGCCCCATGTTTGGCTGAGCATCAACATGTTCCTCTTCGGTCTCACTACCCTTCTGCAGGGCCTCGTCAAGAACTACAGCAGCTTGATCGCGACTCGCTTCTTCCTTGGTGTTTTCGAGACTGGAATGTTCCCTGGAGGTAAGTCGAGCTGAGCGCCCACAGAGACTATGCCTCGTGCTCATCCTGCAACCAGCTTTCTACCTCATTGGCATGTGGTACCGCCGTCACGAAGCCCAGCGTCGCTATTCCTTCTTCTTCAACAGCACCACCCTCGCCGGTGCATTCGGTGGCCTGCTCGCCGCTGTGATTGGCAAGATGAGCGGCATGAGAGGGTACGCCGGCTGGCGCTGGATCTTCATCCTCGAGGGCGCCCTCACCGTCTTTACCAGCTTCTTCTTCTACTTCCTGCTGCCCGACTTCCCTGAAGAGGCCAAATGGCTTACCCCAGACGAAAAGCACTATGTCACTGCGAGGCTCAAGGCTGACCAGGGCAGCTCTGGCGCCGAACGCAAGACCACGTTTGGCGATGTTCTCAACATCCTCAAGGACTACAAGATCATCCTCGGTGGCTTCATGTACTTTGGTCTCGTTGTTCCCGCGTATGGCTATGCCTACTTTGCCCCCGGTATCATCAAGACGTATGGCTACAGCCCGGTTCGGACCCAGCTATACAGCGTCCCACCGTGGGCTGTTGCTTTCGGATTTTCCATGGCCATCGCCTTCATGTCAGACAAGGCACGACACCGAGCTGGCTTTGCTATTTTCGCCGTCGTTGTCGCCATTGCCGGTTTTGCCATCCTTATTACCGTTCACAACAACCACAAAGTCCAATATGCCGCCCTCTTCCTCGTCGCCATGGGCGCATACACCGCCATGCCTATTATTGTATGTTGGTTTAACATGAACCTCGGAGGCCACCGACGCCGTTCGATTGGCTCGGCCTGGCAAATAGGCTTCGGCAATATCGGTGGTATTATCGCCGTGTTTGCCTTCTTGCAGAAGGATGCGCCCAAATTCATCCCCGGCTACTCCATCTGCATTGCCTTCACCATCTTGTCCATCATCTCTTGTATCGCGTATGCCATTTCAGTTTGGTTCGAGAACAAGAAGAGAGATGAGAATCCGCCTCAGGAGGAGCTCTCAGAGGACGAAAAGGTTGATCTTGGTGATATGGCGCCAACCTATAGATATCTGTTGTAGATAGCATTGAGGCTATACTAGATGCCCCAAAACATTAGGATCGCTATTCCAATCTCAATTCTTTCATGAATGAATGACACATTTTTTCTTAATAATTTCACGACATACCAATGCTCTCCAGTAACAGTTGAAAGACAGCGTGATGCTGCAGTATGTTGAACTCGGGCCGCACCTAGGGAATCCTGGAGAAGAAGATGGAGCGAGTTTCCGATTAGTTGGTGCGGTCGACGTTCTTTTCATTATCACCCCTTTGGCTCGCTTCAATTGTCGACATTCATGAAGCGAGCAATTGTCCTCTCCTTGAACCTTGCCCCAAGGCCACGCTCTCGCTGCTCGCGACTCTCAATGGCGGAGGAGGCGTCTTCTTCCAAGTTTGTTTGCAAGAGGGCAGCAAAGGATTAGATCCAAGTCTCGGCCGAGTAACAAGAGTAAGTTTGGCCCTCAAGTCAGGGTTACTTACATATTTTATAAGCAAGGTTGTATGAGGGTCGCAGCAGTATTGAGAGATTGTGTGCGAATTGGATAATATTTGTCCCTGAGAGAGCTATCTTCTCACTTATTTAACCATTACCTTTCCAATGAATGACCCTCCAATGCCCGAATACCTTACCAAGACAAAAGAAAACTTGTACAAGTAGTAAAGACAGACATTTACCCGCGTCCCAATATCGACCACATGCATATATCATCCCTCACATCATCTCATCAATACGCCAACCACCACTGACGTGCTGTATGAATCACATCGAGTCCGTTATGCGGCCTCTCGTGAGAAATCCGCTTCCGCAGCACACAATCCTTCACATTGTTCTTGATCCTCCACTCCTTTGGTGCGAGGTACTTGCCTCCCTCAAGGCTCTTGTCCACCGCGCCGCCGC
Organism: Fusarium cyanostomum; assembly: GCA_014824385.1. Lineage (NCBI taxonomy): Eukaryota > Fungi > Ascomycota > Sordariomycetes > Hypocreales > Nectriaceae > Fusarium > Fusarium cyanostomum. The sequence continues at coordinate 50,650 of JABCKW010000743.1, forward strand.
ACCACTTCTCAAAGGCGGGGAGTCCAAGGCCAAGGCCATGGTTCAAGCGGTCATAAACATCACGGAACTCGACTGCTGGCTTAGTCCACCCTTGTAGTTGATGATGCGCAGCCTTCAGGAGCTCAAGGTGCAGCCTTGCTTCGGAAGTGAAAGCCTGGCGGTCGGGATAGACCTCGCTGAACTCGTTTCCGTGGCTGCATGAGATCATCTCGCGCAGCACAGACTCGTGGATAGACATTGCGCTGGCGGTACGGCCACCCGAGGTGTACAAAGCAGCGAGGAGGCGTGAGAAAGCTAGCGTCTCGAGATCAAGGCGGCCTCTACTGCGTCGCAAGTTGTAGCAGAGCAACTCGGCCGTGTCGATAGCGCAAGACACATCACCTCGAGCGTATTGGGCGTGCACGAGCATCTTTCCAATGTCCAAAACTGTGGCCGGAGACCAGCCAGACCTTTGCATCCTCTCGCGAGAGTTCCAGAGACGATGAAGCAGGGCCTCGAGCTCGTTCCAGTTTTGCTGCGCGCCAAGCAAGCGGATGAGCCCGGCAATGTCCTCGAAGCGCAAGGTGAGGAAGTCGATATTAGCCACACGGAAAGCGGCAAGAACTTCTATCGTGATCTCGCGCGAAGTGGTCAGCATATCGTTCCTGATCTTCTCGTCCTTGGGGCCAGACGGGTGCGGCAAGTCGATGCCCGCCAGGAACTCGGCAAGCTTGTAGCCGTACTGGATGCAGCTCGGGCGATGATACAGCTTCTGGGCTTTGGCGAAGTGGAACACGCAGTGGCCAAGCTGATGGGCACAATGCCAGTCGTTCGCCTCGAGGAGCGCCTTGACCTTGGCACTACCGGCCTTGACAGTGAGAAGAGCGAAATCGACGTTGGTAGCGCGGCGATCCTTTCCAAGCTCAGAGAGAATGGCGAGATAGAAGATTCGCAGGTGCTCATCGCTCACGCCCTTGAAATAGGCCGCGTACTCGGCCTTGAAGAGCTGGAACAGCCTCTTGTCGAGGATGACCAGAAGCTGGACGCGCTTGTGCTCCTCCCAGAAGCACCGCAGCTTCGCGCCGCATTCCAGAATAACTTCGAGCCTCTTCTCATGCTCGATGACACGAGAGTACTCCTCATAAAGCAGAGACTCGAAGATAATTGTGGCCATGATCTCCGAGTAAGTAGTAGCGCAGTCCTTACTGCAGAGACCCTGCTCAAAAGCACTCAGGAAGACGAAGACTAGCCTGCTCACATGGACGTCCAGCTTGAGCGTGATTTCGCTGCACGGCATGTTCCCTCGGAAGATAACGAGGTGTCGCAGCTGGTGGAGAAGCTCATGGCCTTGCTTGACAAGATTGACGCTAATATAGATGGATGCTAGGGTGATTGCAACCTTGAACAGGGTCGTCGTGACTGTGACGGATGTGATGATCTCAACAACAGAAATCTCCAGCAGCTTAATCATCTTCAGGTGAGTTTCCTGAGTGTCGCATTTATGGTACAGCGTGATGATGTACTGGAGTTGCCGAAGTGTCTCCTCGTGCCAGCATCCAAGCGTTATCTTGAGATGCTCGTAGGTCTCGATGCAGATCTGAATAGCCCGATCCAGAGGAACCTTTGCAGTCGAGCCACCCTTGGCTGAGGTGATGATTGTCACATACAACTTTGAGAGACGCTTCTTGACGGTGTGCACAGTAGTCTCCGTGACAGTGGTCGTAGTAGTCTTTGTCGTGGTCGTCTTCTTGATGACCTCCTCGTAAATTGCAACCGCCTCGTGCTCATGCTTCTCGTGCTTTTCGCACATCTTAGCGAAGGCAATCAAGGCCAAGATAAAAGCATGGGACTCCCCGCCGCAAACTATCTTCACAACATCCTTGTACTCGACGGAGATCTTGTAAAGAACCGAGAACTCGACCTTGATATGGACCTCGAGCACGTAAGTGTACTTTTCGTAGATCTCGTAGATGATCTCCTCGGTCAAGTCACAGTCTCCATGATGATGGCAAACAGCCTCCCACATGAACCTGCAAATTTCGCGCAGCTCAACCCACATCTTTCGATGATGGTAGTGGCGGCAAATGAACAAAGCCGCCTCGAATGCATCGTGATGACAGTGCTTCAGACCCTTGTTCAGAATGGTGACGATCTCGAGATAGTAGGTGTAGACGTCTTTGTGGCCGATCAGCTTGCAGTGCCGGGCCAAGTGGTACAAGGTCTTGATGGTCAAGTGATGGGTATGACCCAGGTGCTTCTTGTATCGCGCGAGGATTTCGACGTAAATCTCAATCGTCTTCTCGTGGCGATGGTGTTCCTCATAAAACTCGATGAGAACTGCGAGGGACTCGCACAATAGCTCGTCCTCCAAGGCCAGAGAAGTCAAGCAAGCGTAGTAGATACGTAGATAGATGTGCTCGGCCTTCTCAAAGAAGACTTGGTGGTGGTAGCACTTGGCAAGATGGCGAGCCACAAGAACGCATTCCCTGACCGAGTGCTCGCAGAGAGTGATCTTGACATCCGCGCTCAAAATGGCCTTCCAAGTGATCTCGAGAGTTCGCTTGATGATGACCTCGGCCTCAGACCATTTGTGATGCTCAAAATAGATGCCAATCAAAGCCATGCAAGAAGAAAAGAAGGCATGATCAGCCTTGGTCTTTTTGCAGCGGTGATAATGCGTCTCGTAGATCTCCCTGACCACAGTCTCAGTCACCTCAGTAGTGGTAGTGGTAGTCGTCTTTGTAGTAGTTGTGGTCTCAGTGACTTCTTCCACAACTTCAGTAATGAGAATTGTAGTGCGCCGAGCTTCCTCATCTTCACCCCTACCACAGCCCTTGAACCAGCCCCAGACCTTTGTCAGGATGCTGATTGTAATACTGAGGAGACCAAAGGTCCTGCACACCGTGCCGAGCTCCCTGATCCAGATGACGAGAGTCTCGGCCTCGCAGTGGTGGTGCTCATATTCGGCCCAGAGGCAGATGAGAATAGTTGTCGCTTCTTCGTGGCGCTTCACCTCTCGCAAAAACCTGACATACTCGAGGGCAATCTGAATCTTGGCAACGTGCACCTCAATGCTGGCATTGACTCGGCAGGTGATGGAGATGCGACGCCAGAGACTGATGAAGAGTCTCTCAGCCAGATAGAACTTGCCGCAGGCGTGGTAAGACTTGGCCAATTTGATCATCATGGCAATGCAGAGGTGGTCGTAGATCTCGAGCTCTTCGCTACTCTCAAAGATAAACTCTTCAAGCTCGCAGATACCCCTCTCACCCTCTTCACCCCTGAGGACAATGTCCAGGGTGCCGAAGAAGGCACCAATGCGTCCAGCCTCGGGAGACTTCTTGCCGAATCGAATGATGATAATCTCGTAGAGCTCCTTGTAGATAACAGTAGCACGCCACTCTTCGTGGATGTCGATGTATAATTTCGCCAGCTTCTCGTACCAACAAATGACTTCGTCACTGGAGCGACCATGCTTGTGCTTGCATATTTCAATCCAGAAACGAATCATCTCCTCACGGTAAGTGATAATTTCGGTCCTCTTAGTGATGACGATTGTTTCGGTGTAAGCCAAGAACAAATGAGTGCACGCGCCGACAATGACGCTCGTCTTTGACAGGATAATCTCACCCAACTTGGCAGCGCGATAGAAGTACCGTGCTCCGCAGGTGGAAGCCTCTGAAGATGTTGAGAGCTTGATGTGAACATGACCCAGAGTGATGAGGTTCTGCAAGACTGTGACGTGCTCCTTGCCAAAGCAAGACTCTCGGATGCGGAGAGTGAGTTCGTGAAGGCCAACAGTATCCTGGTGAGCATGGTGACTGCGCCAGCACGGCCTTTCCAGAAGGGCAAACATAACAGACTCTGGGAAGATGTCACGGAACCCCTTAGGTAGGTTAATCTCCCCGTTTGAGGCAACGAAGCCAGCATGTCTGAAGTGGACAACCCAGTTTCGCATGACATAGCCCATCAAATGATGCTTGTGCAGGACAGCTTCGACAACAGAGTCTTCCAGCTCGTCGGTGAGTAGCTCTTGATCGCCGTCGAGGTTCAACCGCGCATAGAGAAGCATTCTGAGCGTCAGCTGCAGATGAGCATCCTTAGGTGAGAGGAGCGACTTTCCGAGCAGACCCTTCATGTGTGCCTGAACAACAGAGTTCCGGAAGTGAAGGCGGCCACCGCGTATGATGAGGAAGTCACCGCAGTTCTCGGAAACAAACTTGGAGATGTTGAACGCAGTAGCAGCCATAGCTCGCTTGTGAAGATCGGTAGCAAGAAGCTCGGCAATTTCCTCAATAGCGAAAGGTGTCTCTGTGATGAGCATGAAAGACAAAAGATGCTGCAGCATCTCGTTCTTCTTGAGGTCTAGCTTGTCCGCGGCAGCGCGAAGCACATCCGAGATCTCAGCGCTGATGTTCTTGCTTGTGGCTCGGAACGAGTCGCAGGAAGTCTCTCGGAGCAAAAGACGACCAACGTAGAATGCCCACAGAAAGCTGCCCTTGGACTTTGCCGTCAAGCCATCGATGATCTGCTCGCGATCTCGCGCATCCACGTCATGGTAGTGACAAGACTTGGACAAGGTCTGCTTGAGGTGAGCCCTGATGTCTTCGTGCACCTCCTGGTGGGTGATCTTGAACTGCTTGCAGCCATCTTTGAGGCCAGGGATTTCTCGTGAGAAAGTAATGACACGCGTCCGCGAAAGGTCGGCGACACAGCCTTGGAGGGCCTTGTGGAGATTAACAGCACTCTTGGCACCGCCATCCATCTCGTCACACCCATCAGTCAAGAGGACGAAGGAAGTGTTTGTGCTCTCAGCAGCATGCAGCCCGGTTCGCAGGGTATCCCAGAGGGTTGCTTCGAGATTTCCGGCGTTGCTCGTCTTAGTATAGGCTTCGAAGGCCTGAACTAGCCGCTCGTAGAGGGCAACATCACCCACGCTGCGTTCGAGCAGCTGGAAGAGGAAGCTCTTGACGCAAGCAAGCGATGTTGCCTCACTGGGCGAGTCCCAAGGGAAGTTGTACGTGAGGACCGAGTAAGACCTGTGGTCAATAGGTCGAGCAAGTCTCTCCTGAACCCACTCGGCGAGCACACTCTTGCCGACGCCGGTAGAGCCGCTGATAGTGAAGAACTTTTCACTGCTGCCAAGAAAGTGTACCAACTGCCCCGTGATCCAGTGGCAGGTATCCTCGGACCGGTCAAGATGCTCGTACACCTCATCGTACAGAGTATTTCTGACCGAGGGACCGGCTGAAGGTTGAAGACGCCGGCGAACAGACTTGAGACTGATAGAGAAGGCCTTGTCTTCGAGTCTGTATTGCCAGATACGGTCGCAGAGAGCGTCCTTGGCTTGCCAGATATCGTCAATCTGCTTGCCAAAGGCAGCGTCAAAGCTGATGGTGACACTTGCGCCGGTCTTCAGACCGCTGATTCTCTGCTTGTAGTGGCTGGCGATGCAGCCGACGAGGTGAACGAGGTCACAGAAGATTTCAGCAGCGGCCTCCTTGATCGGTGCCGGCATGCGTTCCAGTTTGTGAATACGGGAGACGGTGGAGATGAGCATCCCCAGCTCGTACAGCGCAATGAAAGTAGGAACGAGAGCCTTGGCCTGGTTATGGCCGATCTAAGAGTAAAGGTCAACGCAATGTTCGAAGCCAGTAGGCATAGAGGGAGTGCAAACCTCGAGAAGAACCTGGCAGCTGGCCAGTGCAGCCGATGCTGAAGAATGGCCACCATGGGCAAAAGTCTCGATCATCTTGCCGAAGGTAGAAACCTGGAGACCAAAGAATTGGGCGGTGCTAAGGACACGGTCCCAGTCGCTGCCTCTCCGCGGCATGTGAATCAGACGCTCATCTGAAATGTACTGGAGATAGCTCCTTATGTCCATCTCGTCCACGAACTCCTCATCATAGTCCTCGAGTCGGACTATCAGTTTCTTAACAGTCCTAGTGACCTTGGTCAATCGCTCGAAGTGCTGGAGCTTAGCGACTGAGGTAGTAGTTGTAGTTACACCATTGACCTTGGTCGCTGTCGTCTTGCTCAACGCTGTCGCGGACGAGCTGTTCTTGGCCTCGCCATCGGCTCGGTCGGAGACGACGGTCGTCCTGTCGCTCTCACCATCAGAGTTTTCCATCTCGTTGATGCTTACGGCGACATTGGTCTGATGCTTGTCCTTTCCCAAGGAGGGAAGGGAATCTTTGATGCCTTGCCGAAGAGCGTCCATGGGGCCACGTGATGTGGAGGCGTGCTCCTGTGCGTCGGATCGAAGGGAGGAAGAAGACGAGCTCTTGCGTTTTCGTCTGGCTATATAACAATGGGGTTAGAAGAGGCCTATGGAGAACTTGGAAGGGAGTTGTGATGGGGTTGAGGGGGGTTATGGAAGAGCTTAGGATGGTACAAGAAGAGCCAGTACGGAAGTCATACCGTCAAAGGTTTTTCGCAAGCTCAACATGCTAGAGTGAACGCCGAATATTAGAACCGTTGTTGGACAAGAGAAGTCCGGCAGTCTGCAACTCAGAACTAAACATGTCTGAAGAGGCTGTGATTTATACCTCGAGCGTTGCCTCTCCCTTCAACTCTGTCCCCTCCTCTCCTCGGCTTCCCCTCAAGAGCCCTTCAGCTCGTCACAGGGTTCAGAGACGCAGGAACTAGTCTCAGCCTGGCCATTGAGAGTCTAGAACCAATGCCCTGGGGAGAAAAAGCAATTCAGCTCAGGCGAGGCAGAGGGCTGATAAGCTCAAAAGTAGGGTAAGGCGGCACATTTGGCTACGCCATTGTCTCCTTCGGGGAAAACAACCGTTCATCCCGCGGTATACACAGCAGTGATTTCCTGTGGCTGAGCTGAGTCCAGAACATCTCACACAGTGGTGGTTGTCAAATGGTTTCCTAATCGAGACGGGGTGGCCTCAATAGTCTCGGCCGATCAACCCCAGGATTCCATTGATGGCGGGAGAGCTGAGACCGCTTTAGCCAGGCGGGCTGGACCGCCTCTCACGGGCCTCCCTGTGAGGACTACCGGTTGCCTAGGCAAGCCATATCACTTGGCGAAGATATCAATTTCCTAAAAGGGCACTGCATGTCTCACATTGGGTGATTATTGTGGCTGGCTGATTGCGGTAGTGAACCGGGCTGAAAAGAGTTTGTTCAGAGGCGTTAATGAGGAGAGCTGCAGCCGCAGTGGCAGCAACCATTTCCGAGACTACCTACCTATGTAGGGGGACTAGACTAGATTAGTGGCAGGCAGCGAGTACATAATGTTCTAGCCAAAAAGCAATTGGATGTTATACGGGATTCCAGTAAAGGCAATATGGCTGACGAGGAAGAACCAAATGCTTGGTGCAGAAAACCGCCCTCATTTTGCCTTGTGGATCTTACTCCAGGGTATGGTTCATTTGAATTGATGTGCTCTGTAGTCTATGCTACTGAGTTTACCTCCACGAACCCGTTGGCCGTTTAGCGTCTGGATTGCGGGGAACTCTTCTCTTGGCTAAAACCAGTCAACTATGAAACTGCTCAACATTGGTTTAGAAATGAGATTACCATTACTGCAAGGTTTCGGCTTTCAGTCTCGTTGCGGCACGAGAGCATTCCATTCCTCCCCCAGCACGTGGTGACAGATGGGAGGAGTACGAGCTGAAAGGGGCTTCTAACACGTGTGCATAGGGCTAAGTTGCTACAGAACTTCATTGGTATTCGAGCTGGTCGCGAGAGAGATATATTTCTTGTTTCCAGTGTTGGTCAACTTTATCTGATACAAGTTGAGATGTAGCAGACTCGTATGTGTACCTAGGCAGGTGACAAAAACACCACACTTTCTAAGGACTCGACATAAATATTAGTGGCATAAGCCTGAAAATTAGAAGAGCCTTGGCCTAACGATTATGATCGACTCATCCTAAAGCTCCTCTTAAGCCATAGCTAACTATGGATAAATACTCTTCTCTAAACCTCCAGCATGCGGTGTCGCATTGTCTATTAGGGTGGCTCGGCCGGGAATAATTCCATTCTTTTCCGCGAAGTTAAGCTTGTTACGGTTAACTGCTTATGGAGTACAGACGCGATTTTGGGCGCGCCCTTCCCTGTTGGAACCTCCATCTGCCCCACCAGGATGTTACCATCGTCGAACAAATTGACTATATTGCGCTCTTATGCCATGCTTATTCTCTATTTATACCGTTGGGTTTGATCTCTAGAGGGTATTTCTACTGTTTTATACAAGAAAATTCTTCTATCGTACATACAATGGCCACAATTCGACATGCGCGCCGGGAGGGTAAGCTTCCTCTCAGCTGGAGATGTTTCTAGAATCTATCATGATGCTAACCAGAGCTCTCCGCCAGACGCTCCCGTGATCCTCCAGCTTATTCAAGAGCTCGCCGACTACGAGAAAGAGTCCGACGCCAACAAGGCCACCGTCGAGAGTATCCAGGCCACAGTCGCCTTTGCGCCATCCGATTCACCCGACGCCGACTCCTCGCCCATCCCCAACACTGAATCGACCTCACCAACGAAACCCGCTCGATGCCTGCTCGCCATCTCGCCCGAGGGCGTCGCCGTCGGCATGGCGCTGTATTTCTACAACTATAGCACGTGGCGGTCTTGCGCGGGCATTTACCTCGAGGACCTCTACGTGCGACAGTCAGAGCGTGGCATGGGATATGGCAAGAAGCTGCTGAGCACCCTGGCGAAGCAAGTTGTTGCCATCAAAGGTGCTCGGCTGGAATGGGCGGTGCTCAAGTGGAACGAGCCCAGCATCAAATTCTATGAGAGCATCGGCGCCAGCGCCATGAACGAGTGGGTTGGCATGCGAGTGGATGGCGACGGCCTGAACAAGCTGGCCAACCTCACAGATTGAGCCGGTATATAAGAGATTTCAAAGTTTGAGAGAGCATGGGCGATCGGAAGTCATTGATGCGCGAAGGAGCTGCGACTTTAAACCGGAGATTTAAGAGCCAGAAGGTTTCTCCACCTTCTGGCCCTTTCCGTTGAGGCCTTGAAAGATATCAAGCTGCGCTTTCGACGCAGGAACTAGAGGGGATTTTATAGCACCCCAAGTAAAAGTATGCTTGAGCGATTGCGGATCCTGGTCCAACTTCGGAGTGAATTGCCATGTTCGTTGATAGGCTCGACGGAACCATCGTGGGGTGATGTCTCGTTGTTTGTATCGTGTTTGATACGGTTCCTTTTCCTTATCCTCTGGCCGTATAAAAGGAAGAGCTCTAGTTTTCCTTTTGCGCTCAATTTTGTTGATGGGTTGAGTAGCATAAGCTTCCCATCCCCAGCTTGAGGGCGACGGCTTCTGTTCGGCGGCATGTGTAGGCTTTGCGGCTGGGCGTCTCTCGGGAATCTTCCACTCATCCAGCTCCTGTGCGCCGTGGCTTAATTGACCAAGGAAATCCCACTCGCCCTTGTTAAGGGGGACCATCATCTTGGGAATAGCACGCCGCCAAAAGTGCGCCTTCTTGGCCTGAACTAGATTCTCGGCCAGTGGCTTTCCCCAGATGTTGGTTTTGGTCATGAACATATTCTCTTCGAGGCCTCTGATGTTGCGTTTGGGCCAGCTAAGATCCGCGCTTTTCTGCACCTCTCGCTGAGACTTGAGGAGCTGCTTGAGCTTTTGTAGGTCCCATTTCTCGTAAAAGTCGTTTCTGGTGTGCTTCGGCCCGCTCTTGTTTCGAGCCGTAGTAGTTGCTGCTTGTTGATCTTCGCTCACCGCTCTGCCGTCTGGTTCGTTTGGGGAGGAATCATCTTGCTTGGATGGTGTGGCGGCGTCGCTGGTTTCGGGAGGGCTCTTCTTGACACTGGCACCATCGGCATCAATGAGAGCCTCCAGGGCATCCGAGTCGCTGGGACCTTGTGCGAGCACGAAATCCGAGACAAGTGTTCGCCTACGAGGACCTGTCCTTCCGAATCCCTTCATGATGAGATGTTGCATGCGCTCCTGGTCGCCGCTGTTGGCTGCTCTCAAGGTGCGCAGTGCATTGTTGGCCTTGGCGCGATGTTTTTCCTTCTTGGGGTCATGCCTGCGATGGTTATGAAATCGAGTGCGGATGATTGAAGTGATGGCGGACCGAAAGGCGGGAGGGAGATAGGAGGACTCGCGGAGGAGATGTCGGTAGAGATGAAGAGGAGGGAGGAAGTCGGGGATGGCCGTGTTTGGGCGAGGCATTGTGAGCGAATGACAGGGGGAAATGGAGGAAGAGCAGTTATTAAAGAGAGGCACAAAGCCTCATAAAAACTAAAATACAAAGCGTAAAGTTGCAAGCAGAGGTTGGATGTTGAGGTTGAGCCATATCAATCCGAAACTTGGCTGTGGTTTTGGTCGGAAAAACCACGGCAGCGGCAGGCCAGCGTTCATGATGGACTAATAGCCGCAGATTGACTCTGTACGACTAAGAGAAGAATGATGAGGAATAGTATACTATAATCTAGGCTTTTACTTAAAAATCTCTCCAATACTTGAGAATCTTTTAAATCATTTTTTAACTTTTCTATCTTTATCAGGGATTTCAGTAAGATGCTTTGCTCTCATGAATCGTAGAGAGGCACCACCACGGGGTACTTTATGCAATGCAAAACTTCAGCGGAACTAATAAAGAAACAAATATCTGAAATTCTCCAGATGCAAACATTTCATGTCACAGTACTTTGCATACCGGAAAGCTATGCATATTCTTTATGCAATATGCACTGCATAGCGTCTCGTGCACCACGTGGTTCCATACCAAAGACTGGCCGGTTTTATTGCGGCCAGCAACAAGTGGTTGCATTAGCGGCCTCAACGATCACGAGTGGTCTGAGAATTAATGGCCGCCAGCGTCATACACCGAAACAACCAACAGGTGGTGGCCGCGGTCGCTCGGGTCGGGCCTCATTTGCAAGTCGTGGAGCGGGGTTTGCGTTCACGGTAATTACGCGCCCGGAGCGCGAGACACGTCGGTAGCGACGCGAACCACGAAACCGACACGTCTTGATTAATTGAACGCATTTTCCATTCCGCGGGCGTGCACGGAGCCCGCTGCAAGTGAGCCGAGTTAGCACAAGTCACTTTGACGTGCATGCAATTGACACGAGCACGAACATGGCTCGCTTGAGCAGGTACACAGCGTGCATCTGCGCGCTCCAGCATGATTGAATTGTCCCTTCTTTTCTCATCCGAACACGAGTTAATTGACTGTTTCCATCCAATCCAATGTCAACCAACGGGTTTCTGCTTAAAAGTACTTCCATCTAAAGTGCCTTACTCACCGGGCAACCAAAACTCGAGGCGGCTCAGCGAGTAAAGCCGCTAATCCACTGGCTCTCAGCACTCGTCCCGCTCCCTGCCTCGGGTACCGTTCAGGTACCTACCTGAGAACCCTTCTGCGCTGAACCTCACCTGCACAACTCCGCCCTGGCCCACTGCAGCACTATCTCGAGAAGCTCATTTCGCCTCGCCTCGACTCCATCTCAACTCTCTGCAACCACCAGTTTTTCGAGCGCACAAAGCCACCAAAACACCACGGCAACGAGGCGCATGGGCAGTCCCGTATTCTTGGTTTAAGCCCCATGAGGCGCTTCTCATATACTATACAACCCTCTCCTCTCTCGCTCTCGACACACCCTTCGGCCCGTCTTTGCCTTGACATTGTGATGCCATCGCGCCCTCGAGAGTTCCACCTCGACTCCTCCTCTGCTAGCCGCGCTTTTACGAAAGACGACCGCTTTCAACATCCTTCTTCTCCTTATACAAGATGCCGTCGGCATCGCAATCGTCACAACAGTCTTTCACCATGAGCCAACAATCGCAACCCGGTCTCTCCACCTCGTTCCATCGGGGCTATAATGGAGAGCCGGAAGGTCCCCAGATCTACTCGGTACAGAACATATATCTCCTCTCCCAGCCATAAGACTAAGCGACCACTAACAAGAGCGGTTTCTTTGGAAATAGGCATCCTACTCGGGCGTTGATGTATACGAGATGGAGGTCAATAATATCGCTGTCATGCGCCGTCGCAACGACTCGTGGCTCAATGCCACACAGATCCTCAAGGTTGCCGGAGTAGACAAGGGAAAGCGAACCAAAATTCTCGAAAAGGAAATCCAGACGGGCGAGCACGAAAAGGTTCAAGGAGGCTATGGAAAGTATCAGGGTACTTGGATAACATTCGAGCGCGGTGTACAGGTCTGCCGCCAATACGGTGTCGAAGAGCTTCTGCGGCCGCTTTTGACATATGATATGGGTCAAGACGGTGGTGTTGCTGGCCGAGGCGATTTCAACACCCCGACCAAGGAACAAGCCATGGCCGCCCAACGGAAGCGCTTGTATAATCAGAGCGCGGATGGAAGACCGAATGGGCTCTCAGGGACCTTCTTCAAGAACATCTCCAGTACCGCTTCACATGCTGTCGCCGCCATCAGCAAAGCCCGCTTCGATTCTCCAGGACCCCGAAGTCGCAATGGCCCCACGAGAGCGCCTAGCTTCAGCCGGCAACCCTCGATGCAGAACGGCGATGAGTTCCCTGGTAACTCTCAACAAAGCTTCGCCTCAGACTATGGTCAGCAGGTTGATTCGGCTTACTCGACCCAGCAACAGCATAACTCGGTCCAGATGAGCGAGCCCGAGCCTCCCCGGAAACGGCAGCGTGTGACCATGACGCCCGCCGATAGCTTCAACGCCGCTTATGGGCAGAACATGGATATGTATGCTGCGGCCTTCCCTGGATCCCCCACCGAACCCAACGAGTCTTTCATCTACACCCAGAGCGCCGTTCACGATCGGTCGCCCGTCGAAGAGGGCAACGGACCCCTGCCGCCTCTCCCTTATGAGATGTCGCCTGATGTTGAAATGAAGCGCAGCATGCTGATGGGCCTTTTTATGGATTCGGCCACCACCGATGCCTCCAAGCACGACATGCTCCGTACCTTTACCCCATTGGAGTTGGATATGCCCATTGATCTTCAGAGCCATACGGCCCTCCACTGGGCGGCTACTCTCGCCCGCATGCCCCTTCTTCGCGCTCTCATTGTTGCAGGGGCCTCACCAGCCCGCCTCAACGCTTCTGGCGAGACTGCTTTAATGCGCGCCTGTTTGGTGACCAACTCGATGGATCACGGATCATTCCCTGATCTCCTTGAAGTCTTGGGTGGCACAATCGAGGCTCGCGACCACAAGGGACGGACAGTTCTCCATCACATTGCTGTTACTAGCGCAGTCAAGGGGCGAAACGCTGCCAGCCGATATTACCTCGAGAGCCTTTTAGAGTGGGTGGTGAGGCAGGGGAGCGCACCCAACAGCCAAAACGCTCAAGCCAACGGAAACGGACCCAGCAGCTCACAATCGATCATTCCCAAGATGGGCATTGCGCGCTTCATGAGCGAGATTGTCAATGCGCAAGACAGCGTAGGCGACACTGCTCTGAACATTGCGTCTCGGATAGGCAACCGCAGCATCATCTCACAACTGCTGGAAGTTGGTGCTGACCCGAATATCGCCAACCGCGTGGGCTTGAGGCCTCTTGACTTTGGCATTGGGGGTGAAAATACAGAGGACAAGACGAATGGCGAGACAAACACCGAGAAGAACGGCGTCCCTGGATCAAGCCAGCGAAGCCGAGAAAGCAGCGACGAGGTCGTTGCCTGTAAGTCTACCGTACTCTTCATAACTTGCTTGGATTTGATAACTAATTCCTCAAAGCCATCACCCACCTCCTGACCGAGACTGGGTCAGCTTTCCAAGCAGAGATGAAGTCCAAACAAGCCTCGCTCGACACCCTTCACAGCACTCTTCGCACCACATCAACACAGCTCGGTGAAGCCCGCCGAAGTCTCGAGCACCTGAGCGCCACACTCAAGAAGCAGCAGATCGCGCGGCAAAAAGTCGCCAACCTCTCACACGCCCGCGAGGACGAGCAAGTGCGCCTTATGCACGAGCAATCCCGTACCTCGCAACCGAACCCCTCGTCGTCCTGGGAAACGGAGCTGTCAGCCATGCTCGAAGCCGCCGACGACACCTCCGGCGGAGGCTTCAGCGGCGAGGGCCTGCTCCCCTCAGCAGCGGTCCTCCGTGCCCGTGTCCGTGCCGTCGAGGGACGCCGTGAGATGACACGAAAGATGGTCTCGGCCCTAAAGGGACGGAGCCGCGACGTCGAGGTCAAATACCGCCGTGTCGTCGCGCTATGCACCGGAGTCCAGGAGGCCGAGGTCGACGCTGTAGTGGACGGCCTGCTCAAGGCGGTGGAGAGCGAACGCGAGGAGCTGGAGATTAGCCGTGTCAGACGCTTCCTCGGCGGAGTTGAGGGCGTCGTGCACTAGTAATAGCGCGACGGCTCTCATCGTTGCCTCCATCTCCCTCGCTCTCCTATGGCCGCCTCTTCCGACAACCATCTCCACGGCTCTCCCCCTTTCCAATGACTACAATCCTGTACGATTTTATTTTCTTTGCATGTGGTGCTTTTGATACCCCCGAGCCACAAAACCACCCCTTAGCTCGGGGTGGACTGGAGACTGGCGTTTATATCTGGTATGAGTTTTATATGGACGAGGTTTGACGTTTTTGACGCGGCTTGGTGTGCTCTATGAGTTTTGGACGTTGGACTGCTATAGCTTCTTTGTAAAGAGTCCGGAGTATAAAGAACGAGACGAAGTGGTTGGATCAAGTTTTGATGAGATGGTGTGCAGCATACGACGCCAAAAAAGAATTGATTCTATTGATATCTCATGATGCTGTCCCTGTGGTGATCAGTCTGAAGAGATATTTGCCTTTGTCGATATATAGCAGGAGTCTGTCAGCTCCATTGAAAACCCGCCCTTGTTCACCAAGTATAACTCCCCAAACACCACGCAATGCCATGTCTAATATACAGTAGCTCTCCCAAACTTCTCGCCCACAATGATGTGAAGTCTCAGAACACTCCCTCGAATTGCGGGATGCGCAACCCCCAGCCTTTATGCGATGCCGTCCCGGTATACACCCTCCCACCGCTGCTCGACGCCTCCTATTTTCCCCCTCAACTCCTTAATCTCGGTATCTAGTTCATCCATGTTCCTCGACAACGCGCTGACCTCCTCAAACCGCCTCGAGCCCTGCGCCGTCTTCACCATGGCGTCAACCATGAAGCGCTGCTCCTCCAACACGGCCAGCCGCTCCCGCAGCTCCTTCTCCTCTGCTTCAAGCTGGCTCACCACCGTGCTGTCCTCGCTAGGTGCCTGTGACGACGTATCGGCCTCTGCGAGTTCCGAGTGCCGCAGACTCGATCCAGAGTGAGCGGCGAGGAGGCGTGAGGAAGAGACGGCGGTGGAGGAGGATGCGGAAGAGCGTGAGCGGAGCAGCTGTGGAAGGCCCTTGAGGGGGAGCATATTTGTATGGAGGAAGCCGCTGGCATACGTGTAGATGGCCATCTGGAGCCGGCGCTGCAACGCGCTCTCCGAAGGGAGGTCGCGCAGACGCTTTGCAGCAGTGCCGTACTTGGCAAAACTATCGACAAGGCGCTTGCGGATCTTGGCCGCCTCCTGGATCTGCGCGTGTGTCGGCGGTGGTTTATTGAGGTCTATTTCCCCGCTTTCGTTCTTCTCCGGCTGCAAGGTCAGGAGTGTGCGGTGGAACGATGGGAGCAACTGTCGGATGCCGCGCTCGAACTGCCGCAAGGTCTCGTAACCGCGCTGGTCAGGCGGCTTGTGCTGTAGTGAGGCTGTAAAGTCGCGGGCGGAGAAGATCGTGTGCTTGCACTCGCGGCACATGCGGATGTCTACGCTGACTTGGCCGGGGCTTGCTGTCGAGGGAGGTTTCTCGGTTGCTGGATTGGTAGTTGTCGTTCCGCTTGCGGCGCTCGAGACGTTGAGGCCGACTTCAGAAGAGCAGCCTGTTTGGGGATCGCCGCAGACGACGCGACCGCATATGCGACAGTGGTGTCTCCTAAACGTCCAGGATCCAAAGTCCTGCTGGCAGAACGGGCACTTGGAGACGTCGGCGTCTTCTTCCCAGGTGACAACGGATTGTTCGATGAGTTTGCGCGGGTTCTTTTGGCCGGCTAGTGACGTGACCGGTGAGAGTAGAGAGCCGTTTGATTGTGTGAGCTTCTCCGGGGGGTTCGCTAGTAACCTCGTGAGCTTTGTCAATCGCTTCTCGAGCCGTGAGATTTCCAAGTTCTGTCGTTCCACCTTCTTCCTTCTCTTCTCGGTAAATATGCTGGTATGGTCGATCAAGGCGCCGTGGTGGTCGTTGTATCCTTCTCTTGATTTGTAGCATGTCTCACACACTCTTGACCAGAATCCTCGGATGGGCTCATGCTGTGCGCTCCGGCTCAGCTTCATCTGATACATGGTGTGTTCTTCGCAAAACAATCGTCCACATTTTCGACAGTTGATGCTTCCGTTTAATGGCCCTAGGCTCCGCCCGCATGTCGGATCGGTGCATAGATCGTAGCTCGTTGATCGCTGCCAGTGTTGGCGTGTGATGAGTTCGTCGGGGTCGATAGGGCCTTCGAGGGGGGCCTTTCCAGGGGCGATCGAGGGA
>JABCKW010000744.1:0-58040 GCA_014824385.1 Fusarium cyanostomum
AAGATCCTACAACAGGCACCGAGTATAGCTGGTTTATTAAGTGCCGAGGATCACTCGATGCGACAAAGCCCCTGGTTTTCGCCAAGTACATGGGGTTAAACAGCTTCCTCTTCCCGCCCTCAACCAGACCATCAGTAGCCTTGCCCAGACTGTCTGCCGTCTTCTTCGTTTCTTCGTTCCCTTAGGGGCGATCCAACCCTTCCAGAGCACAAAACACGTTGTGCACCATCAACCGTCCCCACTTGGTCATTTTACACACCGTTAGAAGATCTCCCAGTGTCTGCGCGTATCGCATGTTGCTGTCCAGCGGCCAGATATTCGTGGTGTAGGAGCTGGAAGCCTGCAGCCTTGATGGCGGGAAGTCCATTCCTCTATGCGTAAATACCTGCTCTCTGAACTTGGTATTCGTTGATATTCAACCCGGTAACGTGGGTAGAGATCTGTGGCCAGATTTCAATATATTACTTGTCAGCACCGAATCGATCAAGCTATGTAGAGAAAGCCTACTGTCTCGTGAGACTGGCATAGTTGTCGGTTCTCTCCTGTTGAGTAGCCTCGACCTCGTCTTCCGCCTTCTGACAGTTGAATTGTTTGATTCGGCAGGATCACAATAAGTAGAAAAGATGATTGAGAGGTGGAGAAGAGCTTCCTCAAGGTGGAGAGTATTTGCTTAAATAGAAAACTGAGGTGCTCCTACAGGACTGGGGCTGGCTTCAATGTTCTTTGATACTCAGATCGCTTACATGAAGAATGATTATTAATCTCCATATTCTCGAGGTGCTCGTTTCGAATCTCTGGCCCAAGACTATTACTACTATGATACAGTCCTTTTGCGGAAACGAATAAGAGCTAATCTGGAACGTGTTGGTCGGCTGAAAGCTTCAGATATGCAAGGCTTGCTGTTGCTCTAATGTGAATACGAGCACCACCCACCTCGACACGAATGCGAGGGCTCTGAACTACACCGTCAAGATAACCGAGTATCTCTTTGAAAAGCTTCTTGCGGCCGTTATATCACTGGAAAAGAAATTTAGATATAAAAGGCTGAAGCTCTGGATCTTGGGAATTACCCCTCTCGGCCTCGAACTGAGTGTTGATGACTTCCGGATGCCCCTGAGTCCAGGGTTTATCCTTGGCTGGGGCTCAGGGAGGAACTTGTCGTCTTCGAGATAACAATGGATCTTGATGGAGAACAGATAACTTATTTCAACTTTCTCAAGAGAAGGAGCTGGTTATCGGATAGCCTCCGGGCTGTCCAATTTGTGCCTCTGCTTTGAAACGCATTTCCATTGAGAGTGGTTATGAAAGGCTCCAGGAACCAAGTGCTTTTATAGCAGCATCTCTCTGCTACGAATGGCCAGGTCATGTCCTTTGAAATTAATCAAGTGGCTGGCTTACGTGCGTCTCTTTTTCACCCCCCTAGAAACTCCCTTCCGATACAGCAGTCCGAGCAGTGGTCCCTGTACAACACTGTCGATCTGCCCATGCGACTAGCAAATGATTTCTTAACAAGATCCTGATGTACATTTGACACACCTCTAGTACCTCACTACGCCTGAGCAACTTCCTGAATCGTCTTAACAAACTGCGAAGGATCATGCGCGAACCGCCCCAAGAAAAGCCCGTCGACACCGTCCTTAAGCTTCTCGAACAGTCCCGGCCCTGCGCTCCCCCCGTAGAGAATCCTCGTTGAGCCACTCCGCTTCTGGATGCCCTCAAGCTTCCGAATCGCAGACGTGACACCGACAACATAGTCTGCTGCCGCCGGCTCCGCCGCCCCAATAGCCCAGACAGGCTCATACGCGAAAACCACCTCGGCATCATCCGGAACTGCGGCCAGCACGGCCTCTACCTGGCCTTGACATTGATCCACCGCCGTGGTCCACGTCTCTCCTCGCGTCTTCTCTCCGATACAAACGAGCGGAATCATGCCGTTTCGCGCTGCGGCAGCCGCCTTCTTCGCCGTGGTTTCATCCGTCTCTCCAAAGATGCGGCGTCTTTCAGCGTGTCCGACTTCAACAAGACGGCATCCAACCTCGGCCAGGACCGAGGACGATACTTCGCCGGTGTAGGCACCGCCGTCTTCCCAGAAGGCGTCCTGGGCGCCGGTCCAGATCTTTTGGCCTTGGAGTTGGTTGATGACAGAAACCAGAGTTATGTGGTCGGGAATTATGAAGACGTCAATCTCATTTAAGACTGATGAGCTGGCAGTTGAGAGGAGTTGAAGGAGCTGATGTACGTATTCGCGCGTACGAGCGGCGGAGAAATACATTTTTGTCGAGACACCGACGATGCGGCGATCGGATCGGCGGACTGAGGTCATCTTGTTTCAAATTGAGGAGAGACTCCAGTAGAGCTATCTGGATTGAATATCGAACGAAGGGCTCCAATGGTCCAAAAGCGTGTCGTCGTCGTCCAGAATGAGGTGTTCGATGTGATGCTCGCTGTGCTTGTTTATTGGCAAGGTGGGCCGGGTGTCAGTGCTGGTTCGAGTTCTCGTCAGATAAGTGAAGTTTGAGCAATAATCGTGAATAAAGCCTCTGGAACAAGGATTCGGCTTTTATTCTCTATTTTTCCACGATCATGGGACTTTTTATTTTTTACTCGTTCCAAGATCACCGCCACCCCGCCCATTCGGGCTTCCGAGAAAGGAAATCCGGGGAACTGCGGATGCGGAGAGACCATCTGCATCACCACTTGCTCCAAGTCTAAGAACTTCAATGCGAGATCGCTGGGCTTTATCATCTTTTGCTCGTCATTCAGAAGATGGCCAGCGCGTTCGGCGGCGATCCGATCAATCCTGGCTGGTTCAAAGGCGACGAGGTAATCATGAACGAATACCGCTTCTTCTCCTTGCAGTACGCAGCTAACCTGCTTAAATCCCACAACTCGCCGATCGGCATGCCAAAGAAGCTCAAGCAATATGTATGAAGCACTATGCCGTGTTAGTCAATGCTTGCCACCTGCCCACGGGAGCCATACCTAGATCCTTCATCCCACCCACCGATCCATCGGGCTTCAAAGGCGGAAACGCCTCGAAGCTGCTCGAGTCCGAGGCGGCAGCGGCGAAGCGCTTGTTCCAGAGCCATCGAGCCGTCTCCTCGCAGCCGTGAAGACCAGTCAGTTTGGCAGCGGCCATCTTGCCTAGGCCGGCGGGATCCATCTTGTCGACGACTTCTGTGGCGCCGGTTCTCACGATGAGGATATCGCCAGGTCGAAACTCGACGTTCTGATGCGCGGCGCAGGCCTCCAGCTCCTCCACTGTGATGCGGTTTCCGTCGAAAGGGTGAAACTCGGTGCCTTTCTCTTCAGCGTACGCGGCGTAGTCGATCAGAACGCCTCGGCCGGCGATGCATCCGCGAGTATGCCAATGATCCAGCGTCGGCATAGTGTT
The DNA here is from genome assembly GCA_014824385.1 of Fusarium cyanostomum. Classification (NCBI taxonomy): domain Eukaryota; kingdom Fungi; phylum Ascomycota; class Sordariomycetes; order Hypocreales; family Nectriaceae; genus Fusarium; species Fusarium cyanostomum. The sequence goes on from JABCKW010000744.1 coordinate 3,395, forward strand.
GGACACAGTTGAATCAGCTGACAAAGCTTCTTTGTCTGGATTCGCACCGTTGTAGGCTAAGCCAGTATCTTGGTGCTGGAAATGGCACAGACTGTCCCATTGACTGCTACCCTGGGTGTTGAAGTCCAGCTCATCGTCCCATGACTTGCCCTGCTCGAAGGGCAGTGCCGCCATACATTCGGGAATGTAGAGAACTCTGTGCTCAGCTGCCTTGCGTCCTGGGATGTTGAGTTTGTTCATGGCATTGATGGGCCAGCTGGAGAGCAGTCAGCGTTATCGCAACTGCAGTGTCGTGGCATTGTCCTTACTTGAGAGAAATTGAAACACCATCTTTGACTTCTAGAGCAGCCTCTTTGACAACCTCCGGAGTAAGAAAGTTGAGTGTTCCGACCATGTCCTTCTTACCATCAGCATCAAAGATGCCCCAAGCACATCCCTTGGGCATGCCCTCAATTTTGGGCAGGTCATCATAGTCGGGTACGGAGTTAAGATCGAATGCCATGGTGGTTGAATTGTTAACGATTTAGTTTTGATTGATGGCTTGACACATCTATTAACCTTGGGATAAACCGCTCAATTTATCTCTGAACGCCCAAATGGCTGCCTAAACGGTGAACATGGTTGTCAAGGGCAACCATATAATATTCTGCAGCCTGGAACATCATGAGATATTTACGGGTGGTTCCTTTTAGGCGGTTAGCCGCTTTAGGATGAACTACCAATGCGCAGTTGAGGAATTGCACATGGTCTGGATCTGGATACACTGGCTCTCGATCATGAGGTATACTGCTTCTACGATGCTGTCTGTCTAGTACGAGGTTATCGTAGAAATCTGTCCCGGCTTGACGCAGCTACCGCAATTGTATCTAGCGAGCTCGGTGCGAAGCCATATATGGCTTAAGTAGTTCAGCCTGATAGTGTTCTTCCCCCGAAGGGCTTTGGCAAATACAGGTAGGTCTGAAGCATCGAGGGCTAACCGCCGAACGGTGTGCTTTTCGAAGAACCATTGCCAGTCTCGGGACACCGTGGCCAGGAGGGAAATTCTGGGGGACCTTTGGCCTCGAGCTCCTTCTTGTTGAGCGCCACCATTACCGACTGTGTCTTTCATCTATCTACAAGGCAATCTTTAGAAATAGAATATAAAAGATTTAGACTCAGGGGGAGATTCCGGTAGTCGTAGCTCAGAGAAGGGCATCAAACCCAGCCAGGTAGACCCACTGCGGGAGGATGAAAGGGAATAGGAGGAACAGCCTGCAGTTCTGACGGGATCCAACCGCAAGTGAGTGACAGACTGTAATTTACGTCAAATTTCTCTTTTATGGTCCATTCATCTCCTTCCCAGTCCAAACATCTTCACGCTGTTCCTCCACGCAGCCTCCGCAACCTTATCCACGCTGACCCCCTTCAACCCAGCAACCACAAGCGCAACCCTCTCCATCGTACAGCTCTCATTCCTCTCCTTGACCATACACTTCTCATCCCACCTATCCTTCTTCTTCGCCGGCGGCAGCGCCCTGGCATTCACGCAGTACCGCTGCACCACCTCCGCCGTGGCCTTGAGCTCGCCCCACGGGGCGTCCGTCTCGATCTGCAGCGACTCTAGCGGGATCTTAGCCGCCATCTGCAGGCTCTCCGGGCTCTGGAAGCTGAAGCCGTTGACGCTGACGTCGAGGCCCAGGGAGACGAGCTTCTCCATCTGGGCCGTCGAGCCGACGAAGCTGTGGACCAGGCCGCGGCGTGGGAGCTTGTCCATGTAAGGCATGATGATGTCGACAAAGTCGTCGAAGGCGGCGCGGCAGTGCAGAAAGAGCGGCAAGTCCCACCCGTTCTTGACAAGGAGATCGAGCTGTGCTTTGAAGGCTCGGGTCTGTACCTCCTTCGACGCATGCACTTCTCTATCATAGTCGAGACCAAGTTCTCCAAACGCCGCGATGTGAACAGGATCCTGCGCCAGCGCACTCTTGACCTTCTGCTCGAGCTCGTCGAGGTACGCCTTGCCCCCCTCATCCAGCTCAGAAGCATGATACGGATGCACACCGATGGTGAGATAGCACTGCGAGGGGCGTGACTTGGCGATCCCCTCATTGAACGACACATCCGCAAGGGACATGCCCGTCAACATGACCTTGCTGACGCCGGCTTCTTTAGCCCGATCCAAAGTGTGGGTGAAATCCGGCTCGTGGCACTGTTTGCCGCGGTATATACCCTTGAACTCATTCGCTGTTGCTGTAACGGCAACCTGCTCCTTGGTCAGTATACTGTCTCATAAATGATGCTTCTCAAAAGGATCCGGACTCACATCTGCGAAACGGAGTTCCGACTCGGATCGTGCTGGAGCAGCTGTAGGGAATTTACTCAAATCAATCGTAGTTGACATATTTGCAACAGTCGTTAACGATCTTACGGGGACGGTCTAAAAGAGGAAAATGGCTGTCTTTAAGGTGGTAAGAAATAGAGTTCCATGCCACAGGTCATGAAGATATCATGATGCATATCACTCTATAAACTCCGATACAGGGGCGCCCCTGGAAACTTGGATCCTTTCCTCGCCCAATCAGACCTTGAACCCAAAATGCTTGGCCAACAGGAAGCGGCCAGTTACGTCAGCTCCCCGTAGGTGGAGGTCTTCCTAGTGCGGAGGCATCTCAATCTTGGGCCGAGATAGCACGAGGGAAGAAGCAGCATCACACGAAGCATCTCCGAAACGGTCAAATGTCAGTCAACGATCGTCTCGATTTGGATATTGCTACAAAACTCCTCCCAATCCCCCAGGCCAAACTCCCCATCGCCTCTGCATCCAGAAACACATCCAGTCATATAGCCAAGGCCATTCTTTTCCGGGACTTTTGGTTTCCAATATCCCTAAACACACCAGGTATCATCCCTTACAAACCGTGACCCAACGCGCGCCAGCCAGGCTTTGAGTGAGAACCCATCCATGTCCATGCCGAAGAATGCTCTTGCCTCGCAATCAGTCTCCGTATAATGTGCCAGAAGAAATGCAGCCAACGCTAGACAAACCGATTGAACACTGATGGCTGGGCTGACTACGAAGAATCATTCGAACGGGATAGCGAGCAGCATGTCTTTCCAGCCACGCCATGAGAACATCACACAGAAACAGGCTCAACATGGTTAAAAACAGTCAAAAGCAGCAAGGGAACGCAGCGAGTGACCAAAGCAAACGCAAAGGATAGAAGCAAGTAGCTTAAATCAATTTGAACTGATGACAATCCACCGGGGGGCCGAAGATCTCCAACGCCAATCATGATTCAGACCAAGGAAATGAAGTGTGCGTGGTGCGTATTGAAATCCAGAGCTGCCATAAAACTTAAAAGAGCCATGATCCCAAGTCGAAGGCAAGGATGGGTATCACCGCATTATCTAACCACGACAGGCAGGTAAATTCTGCTTGATAGGATAGTTAATGACAAGGCAAGATAATTGAGTCCAAGGAAAAAACAGCGTCGGGGGATTGGTCGTATAGAAGCCCCTTCGTCAACGAGTTGGTCGTGATCAAATTACTGTCAGCTGGGTTAGAACTGTTTCATTAACAAAGAGCATCAAAGAGATTGGCGTGGTGCTTACCTGAGGAGGACCATTAGGTCCGGAGGGGCCGGGAGGACCCTGAGGGCCCTGAGGACCTGGAGCAGGACCGCCGAAGTGCTGAGGGCCGTAGTTACCAGGACCGTGACCGGGCAAGCCCATGTAGTGAGGAGGAGGAGGGGCAGGGCGGTAAGGAGTGCCGACGCCTGAGTTGTTCTGGGATCGACCCCAGCTGAGACGGACGCGGGAGTTGCCAATGGGGTAACCCTGCATCTGGTTGATGGCCATCTCAGCAGCATGGCGGTGGACGAACTGAACGAAACCGCAGCCCTTGCCAGGGGGGATCTTGACATAGGTGATCTCACCAAAGCCCTGGAAGAAAGATCGAAGCTCGTCCTCGGTGACATAGCCCGAGAGACCTCCAACGAAGACGGTCGTGTTGTTGGGGTCGGTGAACTGGTTCATCTGAGTGGCTGGGTTGAAGCCTCCGTAAGGAAAACCCTGCATTCCTCCACCTCCATTCCACATCTGCTGCTGCTGCTGCTGGGGCATACCACCCATCATAGGACCGTTGGGTTGGCCGTGACCAAAGCCGTGGTTGCCGCGGTTCTTGGGGGTAGCGGTAGAGATGCGCATGGGCCGGTTACCACAGTAGACGCCCTGCATCTCAACGAGAGCGCGCTGCTGGTCATTCTCATCGGAGAAGCGAACGAAACCGTAGCCACGGCTCTGGCCGGACATGGCATCGGTCATGATCTTGGCAGACTTGCAGGAAGGGAAGCGTGCCTGGAAGAGAGAAACCAGAACGTATTCATTGACCTCGGGGCCGAGGTCGCCAACGAAAATGCTGTACTCGGGGCCACGATCGTCCCTGGAATTTTATATCAGCAAGATTCAGGGGGTTGTAAAAAAGGATGACGCACCGTCGGTCAACAAGACCGCCACCAGAGGCCCAGTTCAGCTTGAACTGGCGAGAGCTGTTTGGGACAGGAGTACCGTTCAAGCCGAGGGCCTTAGTGGCAGCATCAGGGGACTGGAACTCGACGAAGCAGTAACCAGCGTTACCAGAGTTCTTGTCGCGGATGACCTTGACATTAACAGTTTCGCCAGCCGCAGACAGGAACACGCCCTTAATGAAGTTCTCGTCCATCCAAGGCTCAAGCTCTCCCATCCTATCACAAAGTGAGCCATGCTGCACCCCCATTCATTTCACATGCAACTTACCAGAGGGTCGTCTTGGGGACCTCCTGGCCAGGGCCAGGGGGAGGGCCAACCGAGCCCATGTCGGTGGCGGGAGGTGTGCCGTTCTGGTACGACATTTGGCCGGTGGGAGCACCACCATTGACCGGCACACCGGAGAAAGGAGCGTTGAGTTCCATGCTGAACTGCACGGCAAGTTAGTACAGTAGCTTGGGAAGCAGCAATTGTCGTGCAGTGCAGGGCAGCTGTGAAAAGAATGGCGCGTCACATCGTTCCTATGACGGCAGCCACCCGTTCGTGGAAGAGACCGCGATGGGGAAGAGGGCATACCGGTAATCGAGAACGGAGAAGAGGCTCTAGTGATCAAAGATACGCGAGCGAAAGGTGTGAAGCTGCGACAAAAGTTAGTACGCTTCGTGGGTCGCGGTCCGCCCGGGTTTCGACCTACTGGAAGATGTCGCAAAGCTTAGTCGAGCAAGGCAACAAAGAAATAAGACTAAGAGAAAGCAGATTAGCAATCTGTGTTGACCCAGCCTGAAAGCGAACGACTCAAGCCAAGACGCTGACAACGAGTTGTGGCGAAGTGGAAAGGAAAATGCAACGGGTGAGGAAAAATCGAGGTGGGATGTGGCCTAGATCGAGCCAACAAGCAGCAGTTGCTCAAAGACAGAGCCGAGAAATCCAATAAGTGCACGCCGATGACGTCTCCGACAGGATTGCCAGTGCCGGCCAGCGAGGTAACCGGCAAGCCAGTGCACTTGTTGGTGATTCAGCGGCAAGGGGACCGGCCAGTGCCAGTGAGATCCAGTGAAAGGTTCCTGGGCAGATGCCGTCGGCCTTGCAGTGTCCATGAGCAGCTCCAGGCGTCCCGAAGCGAAGCCATCAACAGCGTTGCAGGCTATGATGTATCTGCAGCGTGTCTCGGGCTGAAGATTTGGCCAGGCCGGCTCTCTCGAGGAATCTCTTTGTCTGGGGACGCGGTGGCGTTTCGGGGTAGGCATCGCAAATCAAAGAACAACTTACCGTGCGTGATAAACTCGTACACGTCGTAAACAAGTCGTAGAAGAGCTAGAACCGAGACGTCAGAGTCATTTCCGTCTTGCGCGTGAGCGAGAGTGTGATGGTGTAGAGGGTAGACGACGAGGATTGTGGAAGGCGGTGCGGTGCGATTGACAAGCCTGGGTGAATTTCGGGTAGTAACTGAGCTCCTGCCTCCTTCACCCTTGATACAGGAGAGAGGAAACATCCCAGAAACAACCATCACTCCCACATAGCAAGGCGAACAGGAATTAGGGCAGATGCCCGTATTGCCCTGTCCTGCACGGTGCATGTCGCTGGACATGAACTGCAGTGTCATCACTCGATCCTGCAAACCTTGACATGCATACGGAGGCGAAGAACGCAGAAGCCACCACAGCGAAAGGGGAACCCGAGACAGGATCTACTGCTTACCGTCGAGGAATCGAGTGTGCCGAAAACGAGCAGAACGAAGTCAGTCGCTATATTGGGATCGTAAGACCTTCAACAATAAATTAGCCCGGGCTCAAGGAGGCAGGCCAATGGATCAACACTGATGCAAGTATTCGGACGCTTTCCTACCTTCACGCCGAGGCTATTCCTCAAAAGATGCGAATCTGTCAAACTCAAACCGGGAATTGGGAACGAATCGGAAAAGATTATTGTCCAGACCCAAGACCAAGACTCCGAAAAGTAGTCGTACAGATGAGAATCAAGTGTCTCTCAGACGCCGTCACGCCGGTAACAAGCAATGAAATGCTTCGCGAGTGATCGAGGTGCAAAACGCGAAATCGTCGTTCTCACACGGGTCGATATGCTTTACCAGAAATTCCAAAGGAATGAGGTAAGATAGCTGCAAACCTTCCCGAAATGAGCTGAACCTATAGTCGCATGTTAGCGAATCCGCCTAGAGCTTGTCAATGCGCCGCGGTCCAGGTTGGTCAAGGTGGTTGGCCATTAGAGGCGCTGGTGGAGGCCGTCTGATCTTGGTATAACCCGAATGAGCAGCAAGGGATGAGGCATGGAACAATCCAGAGTTGCGCTGACAGGTACTCCAGAAGAGTCGCCGACTTGGAGCCTCCAGATTAAACTAAGGCGATGCAGCAAGACATCGCCATCTTCAATTCGACCCGAATTGCCCGAAGGAAGACAGTTCAACATCGCGACCCGCTCAGATGTCAAGGTGCCGGGCCAGGAGTGCCCTCAGATCGAGGGTTTCCACGAAGGGACACAAACCCAAGACAAGCCCAGAGATCACGGAAACATGCCTTCGCACCATCACGTGTTGAGCATCAGCATCGCATTTGATGCCTGCCGTTCCACTATCCCGCACCCGTTCCCAGACCCGTCATTCTCCACCTAGCGACAGAATGCGCCGGCATGCGCAAGTGCCTTAATGCGAGGTTGGCGCACACAACTTGAAGAAGACAGTGACAGACACGGCGTACTGATGGACGAGAGGTCGAGATTCAACGTGCGGTAAGGTTGGCGGCAATGGCGCCGATCTCGAGAGCGACGAGTCGAGAATGTGTTGATAAAGAGATATTGCGAAGCTGGCTCAAAGAGTCATTGCGCTCAAGATTTGTCGTTCGCGGGTTACAGTCGAGGGGTTTCCGCGATGCAGCAAAGTGCCGGCTGTGGCTCGTCAAGGTCGAATGCCTCTTTGAACCATCAATTCCGAAGGAGGCACATGGTGACCACAAGCTCGGTCGTTGTGACAAGCTTCGATTGCGGTGTCATTGTGCGCGCGCGAGGTAGGGTGAAGATGATGCCCGACTCAAGATCTCACAGGCCTCCACCAGACCACATATGCCAACCGCACCGCAGGGAACCGACGAACAAAAGGGGCAACAGAAAAATCATACTCACTTTTAGGCGCCAACAAAAACAACAGTAACTGTCACAGCCAACTTTCCGAAACACGCGCAAGGGAAGAGCCGTGAAAACCGTGATGAGGACAAAGATGGATGAGGGGAAACAGAAGGAGAGTCGTGGGATGAGTCGTAATGCGGGAAGCGGCAAAGAAAAAAGACAAGAGCTTTTTTTCTCAACCTTGCCTTGTTTGGGCCTTGGATTTGAGAACAATCGGGGCACGCGGGGACGAGGGTAGGGGAAAATTATCGACCAGGGGGTGTGGGCTGCCGTGTCCGCCGACCAGGGGATCTTGGATCTTGGTGTGGGCGAGCTAAGGGTGGCACTGAAACGCGGCGATGGGCGAATGACGCTATGAAGTCGCTGGCGAGTGACGGAGCGGCTGCAGGGTGTGCGGAATCCAGATGAGATGATGGTAACGGTAGCGCGTGGACCTGGGCAAGCAGGCGCAGCAACGGAGACTCCGTGACACAAGACGGACAAAGCGTTGAAGACGGAGAGGGACTTGGCAGAACAGAGCAGCAATCGCACAAGGGACGACGATAACGACGACCAAGGAATGCGGTTGCTTCGGAAGGGAAGATTTTCAAGGCAAAGTCAAGGCAGCACCAGAGGAGACAGAGGAAAGGCAACGCGACAAGAGGGGGGAGGGCCAGGAAGAGGGCTTTTGGAGAACGAAACGCACAACATCGAATTACTTTTCCAGTGAGGCTCACCACGAAGTGGTGGGAGCGCGTGAAGAGGGAGGGCGTGTGTTGGGAAAAGTGTGTGTGCGATGTGGAGAGAATGGAAGGGAGGAGAAGGAGAAGGACCACGATGATAGCTGTGGGCCGTGCCCTAGCGGCCTCTTACTTCTCAATGGGCTCGTCCACACAGTATCAACGTTTTTATTCAGCAGCTATTCGATCCCAGAACGATACCGGGCTTGTCGCGGTGATGGCGATGGTCCAAGAGCGCTCGCGAAACACTAGCTAGAGAAGCCCGTCCCGACACCTACCTCTCGCCGGAGACTCGGGATCTTAAAAGGCATTGTTGGGGATCCTGGTCGTTTCCTCGTGATGTCGGTACAGTCCGCAACAAGCACCGTAGACGGAGCGACAACCACCTCAGGTTTGGGGCAGGCTGAGAACGGGTGGGCATCAGCCATCGAAGGAAGCTTTTGGTGTGCCTGTTGCGCTGAAAAGGTTTGCCCTGTGGCTTTCCGTAACCAGGGTCATCCCTACAGCGGGCGTGGCGCTATCGTTACAGTTCCTTGTGCCCAAGTCAACACTGGGCACCGTTTGTTGGTTTGACGGGCTGGAAGCTGGACAGTGGACAGTGGACAGTGGACGCTGAGCGCTGGGCGCTGGATGCCGGACGGAGCTGGGCGATATGAACTAGCCGTACCCCTGCGAGTACAGCCCTGCTGGAGGTGGATCATGAAATCATAGGGCATCTGGATCAACGATTGATTGATTGATTGATCGAGTGAACAGCCCGATCTAGGTAAGAACGAGACAAGCGATAGACGACCCAGCGAGAGCTGCGTGCAGGGAGATAATCATGATCGCAGTTGAACTAGCATAAGTTTATTCACGGCTTGGTTCTCTTGACAGTGATCCGCCAGTCAAAAGTCGAGCAACGGCATGAGGGCAGTGCAGCAATCTCAGTCGAAGCATCTGGATTTGCCGGATCGACAACACCAAAGTGACGCCAGAACGGCATCGAGACAGGTGCATATGGTCCTTCTCCACACCACGCCAAAGCCGACGGTTGATAAAGCTGAGGCTTGGCCGCACAACCACATGGAATGAAGGGAAAGGTCTCGAGCCCAGGGCTGTATCGCTAGGACCCCGTCATTCTTAGGTCAGGCACATGGTCGAACGCGACACTGTCTCAGCTCTTCACTTGAGTGAACATCTCCAGCCATTGTGGTCAATTCGTTGGCGGGCTTCATGACGAAAATAGTTGGAAAGTCCGAGAGTCGGAGATTGCTGTCTCAACCAAGATTCCTTGCTTGCTTTGGTGACAAGCCTTATTGTGGCATGTTCGTCATCGCGACGTGCTACAAGAACGTACCCACAGGACGACGACGACAGCCGAAACGAACAGTTGCGACACAGTCTCTCAGCGAGTGCTGCACATGATTGGCAGGTCAGTCAAACTTGGATTGGGCTACATTCAATCGCTACTTCACTCGGGTGGTAGTCAGGCACATCTCGCCAACGCTCTCCAGGTGTTCGAATTCCATTCCCTCGAGGATTGGATATGTCATTTCCAGGTCCAAGATGCCCGCCGCTTCAACATCCGGCACAGCGTTTTATCTGATAAGAAGTCACCTCTGGCTAAGGTATATCTACCTTAGGTAACTTGCCTGTCTTGTCTCACTCTATCCCTTGTTGCACTTCTTTCCGCACCAGACAGGAACTCCACACTGGCTGTTGTTTAGCTACTAATCCTCCCTTCGCCCACATCCGAGCCAAAAGACTGGAGTTGCGTACTGGTGATAAACCCTCGCTTACTGAGTGTCAACTCAAACAATACAGTGCGCCGTGGCTCCAAATCATGCAGAAATTCCCTAGCTACCAGCAAAATCATCGGTCTGCCGCCCATCGACGCCTATCTGAAGAAAATCACCTGTCCGCACCCGGTTGAACCATCCTCGTGATAGGCTGATAGCTCATGTTTGCTCACTAACTGTCATTAATAACTTAACAAGCCGCCCTTTGAAGTTTTTTAGCCTCTCGTCATTCGCTCCCGCATCAAGTTTGTTTCGTACAGTACAGGCCACACCTCTGGTGCTGGAACCGTCTTGCGCCGGAGTGTGCCGCTGCAGCACGCCGTCGCTATCGCTAACTGAGCAATGAACAAATGGGAGGTTTTTCCAGGCCTCTGGGCACCGTGGGCTGGTGGATCGCCTCACATGAGAGATTATTTCTTACATCCATCCATCCACCATCCAATCCTTGTAAGACGAAGCATCTTTTTACAACCTCCGGGTTCTAGTTCGTCCAATGAGATTTATCAAGCTCTCTCGCACAACACAATGCAGGCCGGTCCCAGGACATCTACTCCCTTGCATCTTCTAACAAACTCTACCAGCCATGACACCGAAAAAATATCGAATGCGGCCGGGTTTCGGCATGAGAATTTTAGATCCGTTTCCTACCGTTTCCAGGTTGCTTGAAATTCGGCAGCAGAACTATCGCGGTTTCGGCCCTAAACATGAATGTGCTTTCATCGGCTCCCCGAATGTTTGAGCTTCTGGTTCCTGTTCTCTAGCCGCATACATTAGGGACCAGGGACCCGGATACTGCCCGCAGATCGTTTAATCCCCTTGCAACCCTCCAGCTGCTCAATCTCGGCCGCAGACCGATGACGAATTGCGGCTTACAAAGATCCCCAGCGTATCCGTAAATACGGACGCAGTTAGCAGGCTTTAAACCACGAGCTCTTCAACCATCACGTAGCCATGGGACTGGTCCAACTTTTACACAATAGCGTGAAAGCTGATGAGTCTTTTAGCTGCTCATGACACAAGACTCGCATCATATCTGACAGGTCTCCGTTATTAGCAACGCCGCGATCTCAAGGTTCTTGCAGCGGCCGGGCGTGGCTGTATCGGTTGCGGGGCGCTTCAGCCCGCCAAGGCAAAAGCGTCCCTACCACGCGGCCATCCATGTCTTGCCCTCGCTTCGCTAGCAAAGGGTTTATTACTTGGTAACCCTTAGCTATCACCAATTGCATCGGAGTGCACATTGGAATCCGGTTGAGGTTATCAAGGAGACACAAAAGCAAGAGCTCAGAATGCGCAGAGCGTAGGTAGTAGCAGCGATCATCATGTGTCTGGTTGAGTCTCTTTTCGGCCCCGTTCTGCTGTCTCGTCACCCGAAACGAGGCGAGCACTGCCACGGGTCGATTACGGAGCATTACATTCCCAACCCCAACAGTGTGATTGGATAGTGGTAATGGACAGGGTATGTACCTATCTTTGATGATGGGAGGGCATCGGCCTCGGTGAATTTTGACTCCCTCTCGGTCGCACGGCTCGGATGCGCTGGCTGTAGTGGGCCCGAAACCCCGACGCTTCCGGCCGTAACCTTCGCCGTATGAAGGTCCGATCCGGCCTCCCGTCCCGGGCACAGCCAACAGAGACAACCTGTCGAAACATAATCAAGGTGTTGAACCTTTTTGTGTCGCCCAATCCGTTTGGAACGGTTTCACTTTGGCGAGAGGTGTTCAGACGGATCAAGTAAAGACGGGACTCAGCCAGTGCATGTAACGTTGGGCAATACTCTCGTGAGTAGTATCACGACATGAGCAACTGCACTGAAGTTTGGTGATTTTCTAGGTAACGGCAAGGCAGACAGCAGGTTTTGCCCATCTCCCGCGTTGGTTTGCATCTGATGAATCGCTGATCAAGTCGACCTTTGCGTCTCCATAGTACCTTTCCCCTGCACATCATCGCGCAAAGCATGTCTTGTAATCTCTGGAGCTACGAACTCTAGTCTCTGAATTCTTTGAGGGCTCCATCTATCACCAAATATGATACATATCTATGTGTTGAGCATCCTATTGCTCCCCACTCCGTCCGACAGGCGGTTGGTTCTTCATGCTGTGCTTGGCCAGCATCACGTGATTTTGATATTTTACGTCTGCTTAGTCATACAGTTGCCCGTCGTCACGATATGGTTGACTTGGAGGTGGGCTCAGGGCAAGCGTCAGCAGCAACTCGTCACTTGGAGCTGCCTACGCTCCGGTTTGATAGACAGTCGTATCTTTGAATCGCCACCGAGAATTTCCCTCTTGAATTCTTTCTTCCGCTCCTTTCTCATTGTGTTTTGCGTTGCTCATAACCATCAGCCCAGCCCAGCCCAGCCCAGCCGATACCGCCCGTTATGGCGGCCCCATCACCCAAAGATCGGGAGCTACAGCTGCTGGACAGCGTCGAGTTGAAGATCCTCAATGTTGCCAACAAGGAGAAGAGGCTTCATGAGATTCTGCAGCGTTATCTGCCACCAGTGCTCCTAAAAGCAGCCAGTGAACATGCCCAAGTGAGAGCCAAAGTGAGTTGTTTAGGTCATCCGAGTCGCCAACAAGCGCTGAGACGTTACAGGTAGTCCAAATCTTTTCCAGGTTAAAGGCCTTCATTCAACCTCCCGAGTATGAGCACTGTCCTTCCGGCTCAAGCAGAGCAAGCACTGATGACGCCCAGGATTGTTCTCCCCGTGGGTGCGCTTCTCGACCAGTACAAGTCCAACGACTCGCCTTTGGTCAAGCAACTCGACATCTCAGGCATTCAGCACAGCATAGAGCGATTGGATGATTACGACCGGAGAGAATTGATTCCCAAGGCTCTTCAGGGTTTTGCCAAGGATGAAGGTCTATCAAGGGCTGGACCCTTCTTCAACATCATCCTTCGACTTCTGCTGGACGTCCGGATACCCCCAAGAGGCACCAAAGATGATGAAAGCTTCCGAGAATTCATCGGACTCTCGGATGAGGCCGACGCAAAGTTTCTCGCCAACCTGATTAGCATCTTCCTTCGACTAAGGACTCCCCCAGAAGGGCGAAGTTGGGAAGCAATGAATCCAACCCTGTCCAAAGCAGAACTCGAGTCGCTCGCCGTGGAGAGCCCAGAATCGCAAAAAGTCTTCCAACGGTTATTGGAACTGAAGCTCAAACTTATCGCCTTGCTCGCCAGTGGTGCTTTCACAGATGAGGAGAAGTTCTTGCCAGCAGTCTATGCTGCATCCAGCTTCGACAACAGGGTGGCATCCGCGGCTGAAGAAATCCTCAAGAGGAGCTCCGTCTCGATGGATGACGAGCCTCTTGTCAAGCGCCTATTTCAGGCGCACTCGATATTGCCGCCTGCATATCGAACCCGTATTCTCAACATGCTCTCCAAGTCTACTGTTTCAGTCACCATGTCCGAGAATATCATGGCTGTAGTCAAGCTCAACTTCTCATCACAAGAGTCTTCTTCCGATCCTTTTATTCAGACCTTACTGCCTAAAAGCTCATTGGAGCAAACCAAGCTTCACACTGCTACGTTCCAGTATCTTGCGTGGGTAGCCCGCGTTGGGCCGTCGCAAAAAGGATTCGACATTGCCGTTCCTCTTATCGACACCATGAGCTCCTTCATTGAGGACCATGGCTGGCCTGCCCCCGAGCTGACATCACATGACGACATTGCTCTTCGGTCCAAGGCATACGAGACGATTGGTGTGCTGGCCAGAAGTGCCGACATGCCCATGGAGAAGCGACTCAAGCTCGCAGGCTGGCTCTTTCGGTCATTGTCGGAAGATCCTACTCATGATGCGGTTGTCAACATCGACGGCGCTCTTTCCAGCTTAACAGCGAACATTCCAGCGAGTGCGGGCAGTGAATCTGAAGAGTTGAAGACGATGCTTCTTACGTATATGCCTCTACCTGACGAGGCCCCCGCTATCCGAAGCACCCGCCATGCTGTCGTCAAATGGGCCAACCAGTGCCTCACATTCTCTGACGTTCTCGCCCGTTGGATCGACATACTCGCCATTGGAGCTCACCCAGATGAGCGAAGCGACGTGATTGAACAAGGGCACAAGGGCCTTGATCCTTGGACTTTCTACGCACATACTGAGGCCAGTCCTTCCTTGCCTGACTGGAAAGATATGGCTATCACGTTCTTTGGATCCCTGATCAGTTCAGAAAATCACGCAAAGCCACAGTCGTTGCCTGACTGGAACGAGAAACCACACTCAGTCTTTGAGAACTTCCAGGGTTCCAGGAAAGCGGCTTTCCCGGTTGCCTTGCGTTACTGCAAACATATCATGTTTCTTACAGCTCTCGATGATTTCAAGGTCGAGCCAGACTGGATGCAAACACTCGATGCGCGGGTGAAAACGGATATCAAGACACGGGAAAAGATTCTCGCATATCTGCATACGGTCGACAGCGGATATGTGGTCTTCTATTTAAAAGCTTGCCTCGAAGGCGCTTATCTCAAAGATTCTCCGATCACGGAGGAGTGCATTCGATGCTTCGTCGATGTGGCATCCCTCAGCCCTGGTGGGGCCTTGGGTTTCCTGACGCAGTTCAGTGAGGGCCTCTTACTGTTGATAAAGTCAAACAATAAGGAGGTTCGATCACTTGCTGCTCGGGCCTTGGGAATCCTTGTATCACATCTTGCCAACGACCCAGCTACGATAGAGGCCTGCCGCCGGATTCTGAGCAAGCTCTTCGAGAATGCTGAAACACTGGCTGGGCCCGATCTGAACACCGCCGAGGGAGCTTTGCTAGCATACAGCTACGTCTGCTCACGATGCGCCTATTATGGCCAGCCCATACCAGCGGACATCCATTATCCTTTGCACCTTCTGACAGGCGAAAACGTCACGACGTCTCTCTACGATACTGCTTTGGAGTCATTCGCCCAGTTGTGGACTGCTGGGCTTGCCATCCCACAGCGCGATGGTGATCATTCACTTGAGACAGTGGTCAAGAGCCTCGTGGCCCGAGCAAAGAAGGGCAATGAGAAGGCGATCCTTGCTCTTGGGAGATTGGCCGCCGGCCTCCAAGAAACCGACGAGGATGCAAACGTGGAGAGCGATGATGGCTGGTCCCATGGAGTTCTCGGCAACATTCTCAAAGAACTCTTCGCATTACACGAGATTAAGCAAGTCGAAATTCAGTTCAGTGTGGGAGATGCAATCACTGCAACGCTGGCCCGATGGGATTCCGACTACGTGAGGCTGACTTTGGACGTCGAGTCACGCGGCTGTCTTCAAAAGCGCAACGGCTCTCGAGAATCACGACTTGCTGCCGTCCTCAACAAGCTATTTGCTGATTGCAAGGCCACCAAGCCGTCACTACTCAAGGCGTCAGGCATCTGGCTTTTCTGTATCGTTCAGTACTGCTCGCATTTAGCCAAAGTTCAGTCAAGACTGCGGGAAACGCAGGCAGCGTTCATGAGACTCCTCAGTGCGCGAGATGAGCTCGTACAAGAGACTGCTTCGCGTGGTTTGTCTCTGGTTTACGAGCGTGGTGATGCAGATCTGAAGAGCGCCCTTGTCAAAGACCTCGTATCAGCTTTCACTGGATCTGGGACTCAGCTCAAGGTAGACCAGGAAACGGAACTGTTCGAGCCAGGTGCTCTACCGACTGGGGAGGGCAGCTCGATCACGTCCTACAAGGACATTGTCAGCCTTGCGAATGAAGTTGGTGATCAGAGGCTTGTATACAAGTTCATGTCGCTTGCTGCAAATGCCGCGACTTGGTCGACTCGATCAGCATTCGGCCGTTTTGGACTGAGCAACATTTTGTCGGAATCGGAAGTCGACCCTAAGCTATACCCCAAGCTTTATCGTTACCGATTCGATCCAAACCAAAATGTCCAAAAATCGATGGATGACATCTGGAAGTCGCTTGTCAAGGACTCTGGCGCTGTTCTCGACACGCACTTTGACGCTATCTTGGAAGATCTTCTGAAGAGTATTCTGGGACGGGAGTGGCGCATGCGAGAAGCGAGCTGTGCTGCCTTAGCCGATCTCATCCACGGCCAACCATTTGTCAAGTACGAGAAGCACTACCGCAACATCTGGACTGCAGCTTTGAAGGTGCTTGACGACGTCAAAGGTACCGTCCGAGAGGCAGCTTTGAGGCTCTGTATGACTCTTTCAAATGGTCTCGTCCGGCAACTTGAGGAGGGGAGTAATGGGTCCGCTGCCCAGGCGATGATGAAAGAGGCACTTCCGTTCCTCCTGTCTGATAAAGGTGTAGAAAGCTCGGCCAAAGAGGTCCAATTATTTGCAACCATTACAGTTATCAAGATTACCAAGCAAGGAGGCAAGGCTCTTCGACCGTTCATCCCGGAGATGGTTCCTCAGCTCCTTGGATTGCTCAGCTCTATTGAACCTGAGCAGGTCAACTGGCATTACCAGAGAGCTGGGGGGGACAGCCGAGATCAGATCGATAAGATGCGATCACAGATGGTGAATCAGTCCCCTATTTCCGAGGCTATTGAGAATTCGCTTCGTTTCATCGACGCGGATGTCATGGCTGAGCTCGCGCCTCGACTGGAGTCCACAATCAAGAGTGCCATTGGCATGCCCACCAAGATTGGGTGCAGTCGAGTGTTGACAACGCTGTTTACGCGCCACGTCAATGACATCAAGTCGGTTGGCAATCGGTTCCTTCAGCTAATGGACAAGCAAACGATGGACAAGAATGATGAGGTTAGCCAGGCGTATGCTCGTGCTACCGCGTATATGATGAGGGCGGCTTCAGAATCGGCCAAGAGCCGATTCTGCGAGAGGTTCATCGATATGTACTTCCAGGCGGAGGAAGAATCTCGCCGGCAAAAGATCGCAGACGTGATAGTGGCGTTAGCCAAGGTCTCTCCTGATCATTTCTCGACGCTTGAAACGAGACTGCTTCCATTCGCCTATCTTGGATCCCATGATACAGATGAGTACACCAGCAAGGTGTTCAAGGAAGTCTGGGACCAGCATGCGGGAAGCAGCCGTACGGTTGTCCGCTATGTTCCTGAAATTGTCGCTCTGGTGGAGAGGTGTTTGGACACAGCGCAATGGGCAATTCGACATGGTGGAGCCTTCACGGTAGCAGCAATGGTATCGGGTGTTGCGAGCGCCAGCGACGCCAGCGGTCAGATCAGCGATGCCAATTTGACCAAGATTTGGCCCGTCTTTGATAAGACACTGGCTTTGAAGACATTCTCTGGCAAAGAAAAGCTGCTCGAGTCTTACCCGCAGTTTGTCGAAAAGGGGCGAGCCTTGTGGACAGCGGACTCGAAGATTGCTGCACAGATGAAGAAGATTGCGCTGCGAGAGGCCAAGCGCAACAACGACGAGTACCGTGTGCCTGCGTTCCGCTGCCTGTGGAGATTTGCCAAGGCCAGGGATGACCTCGACATGCTTGGTGAGATATCCGAGATCGTTACACCTTACCTTGAAGAGATGAGGGACGAGGATAAGATGGAAGTTGACTCCAAGGAAGAGCTGACAGAGACAACGGCCTCGAATGGTCTGGAGGCTATCGCTCGAGGATACAGTCGTGCCAGCATGAAGAAAGATTCCCTCGCAGTGCTAGGCAAGATCCTGGGCATCCTCAAGCCGTATCTATCCAGCCCCAAATTCGCCTCCATCAAGCGACAGGTCTGGTATGAATGCGTCCGCGACCTGATGGGCGACGCTACATCACCTTCATCAGCAGCAAACGACGAAGAGGCCATCGCGCTCACATATCTTCTGAGTTTGGACATGGATCTAGTGGACACGGGCACAGAGCCACAGAGGGTCAAAAGGGCAAAGGCCATTGGTGCGACGCTCAAGGCCAAGGCCAGGGGTGTGTTTGGACAAGGTGGTCCCGATGCAGCGCAGTTGAAGGAGATGGTGAACAAGGCGTTGGCGGTGGAGAGGTCGATGGAGGTGCAGAAAGTACTCAAGGAGATTCTCGCTGAGATGGAATAGATTCTTGGAATTGGGGGCGGTTGTTCACTGAGTAGTCTATTATGTATGTATTGACATGGATAAACAGATAGCTGTGTAATGATTCCATGCTGTCACAGTCCAGTGATAGAGATCGCCATGACAGTGATGTTGGCAAGCTGTGGGCGAAAGACCCAACTGCCAAAGCATCTACTATTAGCTATGGATAATAGTCATGAATGCGTAACGGCCTCCTTTTGCTTAACGCCCTTTTTACTGCTAAAATGAATCCTGAAGCCCTTATTGTTACTGACATGAATGGCCCCTAATGTCCGAATACTTGGTCTAGGGTAGGTTTCTTGCCAGGTGTCCATAGGTATATCGCGTCATCGATTTTCCGCCTTCCGCCACCGCTCCCTAGCCCCTGTAGGCTTGCCCCTCCATCCCGCCGAGGCTCTGTTGCGTCACTGTGGTTGGGTGCCTGTCTTTCGACGTCTGTGCTTCACTTTGGCTTTCACCTTTGCACTTCCGCCTCACAAACTAAAGATGCACCCATAACCACAACAAGGCCGCATTTGACACGAGAGTGTTGGTCGTTGCGAGCTGAATCAAGAGTCATACTGAGTGCCCCAGAAAATTCACCTTCCATCTCACCGACGAGTACTTATTCCCTACTGCTCCCCCCGCCGTTGTCAGAGGGGTAATAACTTCAACTTCGACTGAACAGCTTCACCGAACATTACGATATCTTACCGAGCAAAGTTTGACGTCTCTCCGTTACCCCTCACAAAATTATTCGCGAGCCTACGGCACCTAGTATCTCTCAGACATCGCGGACATCCAACAGCTCGAGAAACACCGCTGTACTGGGAGCGTCGCCAACCATGGACGACAATATCTCCACCTTTATCGCCATCACAGGCGCAAGCACCGATGTCGCCCGCAGCTTTCTTGAAATGACTGCGGGGAACTTTGAGCGCGCCATCGAGCTTTTCTACGAGAACCCTGATCTGGCGTCCGGCGTGGGAGCCGGGCTGTCGGCAAACACCACATCAGCGAACCCACCTGCACCCGCGCCAGCCAGAGGCAACCCCGGCAGACAGGATTCGGACGGTATCATTCACATCGATAGTGATGAAGACGAGGACATGCAATTTGACGAGGACAGCGACCACGAGGAGGACAATGAGAGAGCCGCGGCTGCTCAGGCGGCTGCTTTGGCCCAGGAGGAGGAGGATATGGCCATGGCCAAGCGGTTGCAGGAGGAGCTATATCAAGAAAACCACGGTTCTGGTTCTGGTCCTGCACCTGGACTGGGTGGTGAAGACGATGTGAGAGCGCCCATCGCGCGAACTACTGAAACCCTGGTAGCTCCCGGTTGGGGGGGTGGTGATCATGATGATGGAATGGAAGCAGCTCTCCTGGAGCAGCTGAGGCGGCGGCGACAACAAAATCCACGTGAGTGCAAGGGCCAACTTGCATACTGGGCATTCAACTGACATGCGTAATATAGCTCACCGCGCTGGCGGACCGTTTTCGCAGCAAATCTGGGGCGACCCAGAGCGTCGCGCCGCCCAGCCGCCCGAGAATGGCGCCCACGCGAGACGGCTCGAGGATTTGTTTAGGCCACCCTACGACCTGATGGCACGGATGTCCTGGGATGAGGCCCGTACTCTAGGAAAGGAGGATAAGAAGTGGATCATGGTCAACCTGCAGGACATGAACGACTTCAACTGTCAGGCCCTGAACCGCGACATTTGGAAAGACCAGGCCGTGAAGGATTTGGTCTCGGAGAACTTCATCTTCCTGCAGTATGATAAGGACTTCCCCGATGCTGAGGAGTTCGTCACTTTCTACTTCCCCAACCAGACTCACGAGAACCCCGACAACTATCCTCATGTCTCCATCATCGATCCCCGAACGGGCGAGCAGGTCAAGGTGTGGAGCGGAAGGCCCTTCCCTACCGCCCAAGACTTCCATGCCGAACTGGCCGAGTTCTTGGATCGTTACAGTCTAGCGGCCAACAGCAAGAACCCCGTGGCCAAGGCGACGGCACGCAAGCCACAGAGGGTGGATGTCGAGCGAATGACGGAGGAGGAGATGCTGGAAATGGCACTCAAGAACAGCTTGGAGGGTGCCGCTGGAAGCACAGGGTCAAGTTCAACGCCTAATCTTTACGATCCCGATGCTTTGACAAAGTCGCCGGCGCCAGCAGAAGCCGGCAAAGGCAAGGAGCCTGAGCCGCCAGTTGAGCAGAGCCCTTGGGCTCAAATCTCCAGCACGAACCCGCAGACGGAGCCGGAGAACAACCCTGCGACCACTACCCGCATTCAGTTCCGACATCCCACCGGCCGCGTTATTCGTCGATTTAACCTCGACGATTCAGTGCGCAGGATTTACGAATGGCTCAAGGCTGAGCCCTTGGAGGGCAAGGAGGGCATCGAGTTTGAGCTCAAGAAGATGCCAGCGGGTCAAGATCTCATTGAGAGCCTGGGCGCGACCATTGCAGACACGGGTCTGAAGCAGGGGACAGTGATGATTGAGTTCATCGAGGACTGAGCTGATGGTGACTTTTACTCGATGTGAACAATGAGTTTCGTCTTTATGCGGGATCACAGCAGGCATTTACAGATAGATCAGTATCGGAGCCATTGGAGTGAATTGGACTGGCTGTGGCCAGAGGCAGACAGGTTCTGAATCCTCTTGGAGGTATCTTATTGGGATTGATTTACGGTTTACTATGGAGATAGGGTTAGGAGGCCAATGTCTTTAGACACACTTGCTCTCATGTTCGGGGCGGATGAGGATCACACGAGAGATGAAGTTGGGTGATGAGGCAGCTGCAAATCAGCAGTCGGGACCTTTGGTTGAGGGCCAGCCAGAAATGTAGAGGAATGAAACGAAGGCAACTGAACTACTCTAGGTAGTCATCGAGGCTCATTACCAACCATTTTCCAAATTCGATAGTCATGATACCTGCATCCACAGCAGTCAACCAGATTCGTAGGCTTGGGCATGCTTTTCCAAGCCAAGGAATGTTCTAGACTCAGCTTCCTCCCCAAATCTCCTGTAATTTTATTATCAGCTCGGTCCTCTTTCATCTCACTCGCAGGTTATGACCACATCTGCTGGTTCCAAGATGATGCCCGAATGTTAATCTCAGCCCATGGTCCAATCGTAAGAAGTTAGTCCGTTCGTCGACATGTTTCACCGTATGCTGGAAAGGAGAGGACGCGGTGGTGGCCGTGGTAGCCAATCGGTTATCTGAAGCCCCTGAAGAAGAGAGAGTTAGAGTTCGTCATGGTTGATCTCGCGCCGAGAATGAGGCGTCCTCAATCTGAGCAATTGGACTTGGTACTTTGTCTGCTGCTGAGGCTGAGGCTGAGCTGGAGATGGTGGGCCAGTTGCAGGGAGGTATCCAGCGATTCACCCGCTGGCCTTGGGTGGCCGCTCACGACCAGGCGCTGGGAACATCCACCAACAGCCACTGACAGGGGGTGTCTCCCCGCTCCAAGGTCGCACCAGGAACGGCCGTGAGCAGATGCGCGGCTCGTTCTCAGCGGTTGCTCCTCAACAACCCCACCTGCCCTGTAAACAGCAACAGCCAGCCGTTTCATAGTAGGAAGGTGCTTCTGCATTTCTGTGCCTTGCTTAGCTTGCGCCTGCTCGTTTTTATTGCATGCCCGTTGATGCTTTCCATCCCTTGCGCAGGTACCTAGGGCGGGGATTGAAGGGGATTGGCTGCGTGACGTTCTCGTTCGAGCTGAACGACGGTCGAGTTTTTTCTCCTCTTGAGCACCATCTCCCATTTTTATCTTTCTTTCTTAGCATCGCTCTTTTTTATCTCGACGCAACTCTTTCTGCTTGAGACTTGCGAAACTGGAAGCTGGAAGCCGTCGTTGTTTACGACAAGCACGATCCAAGACAAGACGACGCCTCTTTTTGGTGGGGTTGGAAATCGACACCGCCAACTCCCATATCCCACTTCAAACCGACTCGATTCAACCCAACGCGCGGCTACGGTAGCGGCTGTGCTGTGACCATTGCGACGGGATCATCCGACCGACCAAATTGTCTTGGGCTGAACGAAGAGTGAGCGAGCGCTACATCTCGAGGGTTATCGCCTGCAACAAGTGGACGTGGAACGAGGCATAGCATTGCGGCCCAATAGTAACGGAATCTCGCATACCGATCAAAACCCACGATGGCGGACCGCGAGCGCGATATGGACGAGGCGAACGAGGCGCTGGATCCGGAGTTTCTCTACTCCAAGGAATACTGCATTGGTCAGTCTTGACGTGGCCCTTCGCCGAGCAATATCATGTTTCGTGAATGTCGCGAGAGATGCCCATGCTGACATTGTCCAGGCGGCGGCAGTTTTGGCAAGGTCTACAAAGGGTACGCATAGCCACTCCTTCGGCCACTCCGATTCACGAGCGTAAGGCTGATGAGACATGATACAGAGTCGACAAGCGAACTGGCGAGGCCGTTGCCATCAAAATCATCGACATAGAGAGCGCTGAGGACGAAGTCGAGGACATTATCCAGGAAATCGCCATCCTGTCTGAGCTACAATCCCCTTATGTTACCAAGTACTATGGGTCCTATGCGAAAGGCGCCGAGCTATGGATCGTGATGGAATTCTGTTCTGGCGGGAGCTGCGCTGACTTGATGAAGCCGGGGCTGATTGGGGAGGACTACATCGCTATCATCGTGCGAGAGCTGCTGCTGGGGCTAGACTACCTGCATACAGACAAGAAGCTGCACCGCGATGTCAAGGGTGAGAAGGCCGCATTCACGTCCGATGTTGTAACTAACAGTCTTGACAGCTGCAAACGTACTGCTCAGCAGTAACGGACAGGTCAAGCTCGCAGACTTTGGCGTCTCTGGTCAGCTCTCTGCAACCATGACCAAGAAAAATACTTTTGTCGGCACCCCTTTCTGGATGGCTCCGGAGGTCATTAAGCAATCCGGATACGACCACAAAGCTGATATTTGGTCCCTCGGTATCACCGCTCTCGAGTTGGCCAAAGGCGAACCCCCTTACGCCGACATTCACCCCATGAAGGTACTCTTCCTCATCCCTAAGAATCCACCGCCACGACTGGAGGGCAATTTTACCAAAGCCTTCAAAGACTTTGTTGAGCTCTGCCTCCAACGAGACCCTAAAGAGCGACCGACTGCCAAGGATATGTTGCGACACCCGTTTATCAGGCGGGCAAAGAGGACAACGTACCTGACAGAGCTTATCGAGAGGCATAGTCGCTGGGCAGCCACACACAAGGGCGATGAGGAGGAGAACTGGGACACCAACAGTGGCCGAGCTCCTCTAGAGCGCGAGCGAGTAGATGAGGATATGTGGGATTTCGGCACCGTTAGGCTCGTTGGCGAGCGAGGAGGCATCGTCAACCGGCCGAGTCTCAATGCAATGGATGAGAGCGCGACAAACGCGCGCTCTTCTCGACCGTTGGAAAGCGAAGACGGTTACGGAGAGCGGCGACGGGAGGGTAGTCCGACCAAAGTGCGAGATTTCGCGTTTCAATCCAACGAGACCGTCAAAGCACCCAACCCGGGTTCAAGGCAGTCAAGCCCTCAGCGGAAAGCCGTTCCTTTACAACAACCGCAACATCAGCAGCCACTACCATCCCCTACGAAGGTACCACTTCCCATGAGCCCAATGAAGTCCCTGCCGAGAGATAGCGCCGAGACGCCCCGAGCATCACGACCGATGCCGCCAGTGCCGGTGGACCAGTCTCCAGAGTACGACCGTGAACTGCAAAGCCAGCTGCAGCGTGACATAGGCATGCTCAATCTAGATTATGCCTCGAACCTCGAGGGCAAGGCAAGCCCCCTGCTCTCATCGGGATCGCAATGGCCAGCACCACCTGCGCCGCCAGCACACCAAAGCCAGTCACGGTCCTCGAGCTCCAATGTGCCACAGATAAACCTGCCACAGATCCCACCATACAGGGGTAACCAGGGTGCCCAGCAGCAGAGGGTACCTTCATCACAGCAGATTCCTGCACGAGTTCATACACCAGTTCTAGTCCCAGGAGGGGCACAGGGTCCTCGACCTCTTCCCTCCAAGGCCCAATCGCCGATTCCACCCGAGTTCACGACCGCTCCATCATCGTTTCCTTCACCGGCACCAGCTAACCCAAACGGCGAGCTGGACGCGCTCAACGATGTCATCTTCCCTGCACTGGAAGAGGCGCTTAAGCGGCGACAGATCAATCTTCAGCACGTATACAAGCCAGGACAAGGTCCCGCGCAGGTAACGCTTCAGCAACAACGTGCCGAGGCCTCGCATGAGAAGCTGCGAAAGCTGGTTTACAAGCTGGCACATGTCTGCAAGGAGATCGATCATTACGACAAGGCCGAACCAGTGGGAATGGGCAGAGAGGTTGGAAGTTTCCTTGAGGGTCTCCTCGAGGAGATCTTAGTGAGAGTGGAGCCCTTGGATGAAGATGAGGAGGCGTGAGGTTAACCAATTGTTGTTTACCTTGTTGGTCACGGTGAAGCGTGGGAGGTGTGCGAGCAAGCAGTGCGAGAGTGGTTTTTGGAGTTCTGGTCTGGCATTGTATATAGCATGTATGGAGATTATGAGCGCTGGCTGGCTGGTTGACGGACAAAACGGATGGACCGGAAGTCCGGGATGCATGGATAAGGGGGAGGCATGGTGAGGACTGGTATAGCGTAGATGCATGTTTTCTCGTTTATGTTCAAGGCAAAATTAAGCGAGTCTTTGGTTTGCTTTGATTATGGACGAAATGGGAAATAGACATGTTGCTGTTGTTTTGTTGTTTTACCCATGAAGAGCAGTGTGCCGTTGGTGGGGGGGGATTGAGATGGAGAAACTCCACAAGCAAAGAATCAATGTGTCGCTGGAATCATGATGCCTCGGTGACATGACGGACGAAGATGATGGGGTTGATTTGAACCTTGAAGCGTGATACCGTGGAGTGATATTTACCAATTGATGTTGATAGACATGCAAATACGGTGGTTTGCTGCGGTTGCGGTTGTCTGGACCTGTTGATACTTTGAAGTTGCCGTGACGTCGTTGGAATTTATATGGATATTGATGGGCCTACAAATAAATACGAAAAAAGACCCGGCGAGCTTTACTTGAGCTAAGCCTAAGGGAGCAGTGAAGCTCGTCGGCCAACCCAGTTTTACCGAGATGGCGACCGGCAAGCTTCCTCAAGAGGTTTAAATCGTCGGCCGAGGACCCCCACTTTTCCCCCGGACAGCTCGGAACAAGAGCGCTTTCCGAGCGGCGGCCGAAAAGGAAAAAAAAGGACGTGGGAAGCTCGGCCAATGCGACACCAATGGCAGGCCAAAGTGGCTATGGATGGGCCATGGGAACCTTGGGCAACGGAACGGGCCATGCGCGATTTGGACTTGACTTGCTTCTTCTTTTTTCCTCTTTGGAAACCTTTGCTTTCTTCTAAATCCAACCTCACCTCTTCCTCCTTCCTCTCTTGTGTGTGCGCGTGCGCGATAGGCATAGGCCGCGGTTAATCCTCTTCTTTCTCCCCCCCTCCCAAGAAAACTCTCCTCTCTACCTACACCCGCAAACCGTCATCATGCTGTCTCGAGGCTCTGTTCGATCGGCCCAGGTACGTTGGTGTTTTACTCTCGTGTGTCATGGCAGCTTGCACGCCGTGAGATGATGTGGCAAGGCATGTCTGGAGGGGATTGGTGGCTGCGACGAGGTGACGGCATCGCAGAATGCACATGTCATGACTATCGCCGCGACACAAAACAATGGAGGGAGATGGGCTTGGAGGAGCAACGACAGCTGGACAATACCATGACACCACAATGGCTCCTTGAATACGCTGTGCACACAACATCAAGACCAATTGAGCCATTCACTAACATATCTCCTTCCCCAGCTGCTGCGCGGCGTGGCCCAGCAACAACCGCAGCTCGCCCGGTCCTTCGCCACCGTCCAGTCCGACATCTTCAAGCCCGCCAAGTTCGGCGGCAAGTACACCGTCACCCTCATCCCCGGCGATGGCATCGGCACCGAGGTTGCCGAGTCGGTCAAGACCGTCTTCAAGGCCGACAACGTGCCCGTCGATTGGGAGCAGATCGACTTCTCTGGAGTCGCCGGCCAGGTCGCCGGCCGCACCGAGGAGGCCTTCCGCGAGTCGGTCGCCTCGCTCAGGCGCAACAAGCTCGGCCTCAAGGGCATCCTGCACACCCCCATCAGCCGATCCGGCCACCAGAGCTTCAACGTGGCCATGCGCCAGGAGCTCGACATCTACGCCAGCATCAGCTTGATCAAGAACATCCCCGGCTACGAGACCCGCCACAAGGACGTCGACCTGTGCATCATCCGAGAGAACACCGAGGGTGAGTACTCTGGCCTCGAGCACCAGAGCGTCCCCGGCGTCGTCGAGTCCCTCAAGATCATCACCCGCGCCAAGTCGGAGCGCATCGCCAAGTTCGCCTTCTCCTTCGCTCTCGCCAACGGCCGCTCCAAGGTCACCTGCATCCACAAGGCCAACATCATGAAGCTCGCCGACGGTCTGTTCCGCAGCACCTTCCACCAGGTTGCTAAGGACTACCCTACCCTCGAGGTCAACGACATGATCGTCGACAACGCCTCCATGCAGGCCGTCTCCCGCCCCCAGCAGTTCGACGTCATGGTCATGCCCAACCTGTACGGCGGCATCCTGTCCAACATTGGCGCCGCCCTCGTCGGTGGTCCCGGAATCGTTCCCGGCTGCAACATGGGCCGCGAGGTGGCCGTCTTCGAGCCCGGCTGCCGTCACGTCGGTCTCGACATCAAGGGCAAGGACCAGGCCAACCCTACTGCCATGCTCCTGTCCGGCAGCATGCTTCTCCGACATCTCGGCCTCGACGAGCATGCTAACCGCATCTCCAAGGCCACCTACGCCGTCATTGCCGAGGGGTAAGTCCTCGCTCTCTTAACCGACTTCAGCACAGAAGCTAACTCTCCCACAGCAAGGTCCGCACCCCCGACATGGGCGGCACCTCCACCACCCACGAGTTCACCAAGGCGATCCTCGACAAGCTCGAGTCTCTGTAAATGAAGCATCTTTTGTGATGTCCCCCAAACAAACCATGCGTATTCCTTTTATTTTTCGTTTGTCTCGCCCGCCCGCCGGGAGGAAAACAACACTCTGAGAAAACACCACCACACCTCGATCGAATATTAGACCTAGGGCGACCCGAGGGGAGAGGACTCTGGCGGATTTAGGCGTTCTGAGAGAGGAGGAGTTGGCGGCAACGTCAGAGGAGACAGGAAGGGGAGAAGAGAGGAAGACTGTTGAATAACAGAGGCAGAGAGCGAAGGGGTAGATTGTACGTGTACCATGACCTTGTTGAGTAGCAGTCTTGAATGCATATATAAAGTCCAACTCGATTCGCATGTGGTGTCCCGAGGGCGCAAGTGTTATCTTTCCACGTGTACTATAACAATGATGCGAGATACTGAGGGAAACGAGGCATTCTCGCTCATCAGCTACTGAACAATGTCTTCAATGCGAGCAGTTCCTCTGGCGCACAACGTCGGGCTTGGCTGAAGCTTCTCGTCGGTCGAGCTGTGACCTCGGTTGATGTTGTACCGAAGACCCTGGCTGCATGAGAGCTGAACTGGCGAATGGGGCTGGGGATGTGGGTTATATGTTCCATGACTAAGAAACAGCTCCTCGCTGTCAAAGTACAGGGTGAGGCAGCGTAGGATTGTGCGAATGAGTGGTATCTGTCGTAGTACATTGGCTACCTAAGCGCTGTTGTTGTGACTTGAGATGATTGGTTCGGGGGGGATCTGGATAGGAGGCGGAGAGGATTGAGTTTCCGAGGATCAATGCTGCGCACTTGCAAGTTTTGCCTTTCACCGACGCATCATGAGATTATGTTAATTTGATGTAACCGGATTATTGATGCGCCTACTTGTTCACCACAGAGGTTGAATAAGCGGTTCTTGGAGTGTTGTAGCAGTTGGGAATGGGCTATTGGAGCCAAAAGACAGGTCACTGAGACACCCAATGGCAATTCACATAGCGATCTATCTGGGTGAGCCATCAATCAGTCTGCGAGTTCTAACAGGCAGTCCTAACTCGTTTCCAGCATTAGTCCGGACCCAGTCCATCCATTCACCAGGCCTCAGGCTGTGGCCAAACCTGCAGGCGGCCCACGGTGGCCCGGATTCCCCATTATGCAACCCAGCAGCAGTAAACGCAAGGGGCTCAACACCCCCCGGGAGACGGCTCCTCGAGAAGCAGCAATTCTGCAGCCCGAGCTCTCCCAGGGATTCTTGCACGCGCATGAGGAACCCAGCAGCAGTGGTGTGCTGGTAGCAGAGCACCATGCTCGGGTTGCCGAAAGGAGTCAGGAGATGGCCGGCCCAGAAGAGGTCGTAGCTTCGAGCGCGGAACCATTGGCGCAAAGCCCCGGATTCCTGCGGCGTGACGAGGACGAAGGACACTTCCCGCTCTCTGTAGTTCGAAAAGCTGGCGCGGTCCAGCAATGACCACTGCCCGTCCTTGTTAAGAGGCAGCACCCTAGCGAATCCGGCCTCGCACGTCCACACCTTGAGCGGTGTTGTGCGTCCATGGCAGTCGTGGAGGATGGCTTCGTAAACCTCGACAGTGTGGAGATGACCTTGGACAATCCAGGGACAGCACTCGTTGCTCTGGAGGTTAGGTGGGTTGGGCTTTGGGAGACTGGCGAAATCCGCCCAGGAAGTGAAAACAGGCATGTTGGCTGGGGAGGTGGAGTTGATAAGACTGACTGAATCAATATGCTTGGTCGGCACGATGGATGTGAGTCGATCTTGGGAAGAATATTATTGGCGATCGGAAATTGGCGCCGAGCGAAAGAATATGCAAGGATAGTTTGGGGTCTACAATGAGATGATTGAGCAAGAGTGCTGGAAGAGTTTGAGAGAGTCTGTGTTGGCTTTATATATGGGAAGCCTGCAATGCAAAACTCAGACTCGGCCATGTGGACAAGATGAGTTTTACATACATAAACTCTCGCCTTGTGTGCTACTCGCTCCACGCCCCTAGAGTTACTCGTATCATTTACAAGTCTAGGTCACAGACATGGTGCTGATCATGCATTCGTCTCAGAGAAGCCCAGCTCTTTAAGAATCGCCTCGTTGTGCTGCCCCAAGGCGGGAACAGCACCCATCCTCGCAGAGTCCACACCAGAGGCACCAGGAGGGAGAAGCGCAGGAACCTTGCCTGCAGGCGTGTCAACCTCAGTCCATCGCCCTCTCGCTCTCAGCTGCGGGTGATCCCACACGCCCTGCATATCGTTGACTTTTGCATTGGCGATGCCCGCTCTGTCCAGCCTTGCCAGGACCTCTTCTGGACGTAGAGTTGAGAAGGCGGCGCAGATGATGTCCCCGAGAGCCTTGCGGTTTTTGCTCCGGAGCGAATTGCTGCTGAACCGCTCATCCTTGGCCAATGCTGCGTTGCCCAGCACTTCAACGCACAGCTTCGCCCACTCGCGCTCGTTCTGTACTCCCATCATGACCGATCCGCCATTGGCTGTGCCAAATGGACCATACGGATATATCGCAGCGTGTGCGGCGCCCGCTCGGCTCGGGCCTGGCGCACCCTCGAAGGCGTAGTACAAGGGGAAGGACATCCATTCTGCCATGGCCTCGAGCATGGATATGTCGATGTGCGAGCCCTTTCCCGTCTTTGCGCGCTTGAGTAGAGCAGCGAGGATGTTCTGAAGCGCAAATGTGCCTGCTGAGATGTCTGCGATCGAGATGCCAACTTTGGCAGGCTCACGCTCACTGCCCGTTACGGATAAAAGCCCAGCCTCGCTCTGGACCAACAGGTCGTAGGCTTTCTTATCACGGTACGGGCCGTTGGAGCCGTATCCTGAGATATCGCAGACAATAAGACCTTGGTTCTTGTCCTTTAGCGCATCGAAGGAGAGTCCAAGCCTCTGGCTGGCTCCCGGAGCGAGGTTCTGCACCAGCACATCGGCCTTGGCGAGGAGCGCCCTGAGAACATTGAAGTCTCTGGGGTTCTTGAGATCCAGTGCCAGACTCTCCTTTGAGCGGTTTGTCCAGACAAAGTGCGACGCCAGGCCTCGCACCCTCGTGTCGTAATGCCGTGCAAAGTCGCCCTCGCGTGGGCGCTCGACTTTGATCACCCGTGCGCCTAGGTCGGCCAGCTGCCGTGTGCAGAACGGAGCTGCGATGGCATGCTCCAGGCTGACGACTGTGACGCCGTCTAACGGGAGGATGTTCCGGCTGGGTGCTTGAGCGGACGTGGAGTAGTGACTTGGACGAGGCTTGAGTTGGCCACTCAGACGCACGGTAGGTTTTCTCCAAGGTAAGAGAACGGAGCCGGGTTCTTGGGATCTGAGGCACAGTGCAGTAGATGCGGTCCTGGATTTGAAAGACATTCGGAGTTGGGTGCTCAAGACGGACCGCATGTTGGATGCCATGATGTGGCCGACGTCTGCAGCAAGGTCAAGGAAGAATGGCAGTTAAATATAAGAGAAATGTGATTAACCGACGTTGTTAACTTGAGAAACATATATGGCCTCTTGGCTGATTGTACTAGCATTCAGTGTCCAGAAGTATGTAGTCGATCTCTAAAGTCGGCTACTTTGCTGCATCCAGTCGGCGGCTATTTGGAGACACGGCCCAAGTGCGGAGTCAGCCAACTCCCGATGGCTCTGAGTGCAGTTGACTCGTCAGTAAGGGAAGACGCTCAACTGTCGCTAGTAATGCATAAAGGTAAAGTGTAAGTTGGTTGGTTGAATACAGTAAATCGCTCAGCCTTTCCCAGATCCAAGAAGCCGGTACGCCATGAAAAGTGATTGCCAAGCTCCCCAACGCCCTCGTTGAAATCGTGTCACGCCCTGTTAGCGCCAAGGCCCTCGCCACGGGTTGATCGACTGGCTTGCAGTAGCTCAGCTGTCAACCGGTGAGTGCCGATGCATACATGTTTCGCACAAATCGAAGCAGCGAGTTCGCAATTACTTGTTGGCGAGAGTGTCGCGAGGAACCACTCCCATGGCTTGCCGAAGGGAGGGCGTCAGAGAGTCTGTCGAGTCCCTGCGAGAGTTCTTCCAACCGTCGTCGGCTTTGCGATCCGGCGACCTCTCGTAGGTTGGCGGAGGCGCCTGAGGCATGCGCGAAGGCTGCTTTGGCGGCGGCGAGGGCGCAATGCCATAGTCATCCAGCTCTTGATTCCCCTTTGCGTCTTCCAGCCTCTCTAACCGCTGGCGTCTGCGGTGCAGGAAGCAGAGGGCGCTAATGATTATGCATACAACCACCACACTGCGTCGCCGGTCAGTGGAACGCTGCTGGCTCATGAATGATGCGCCGGCTGTCGAAGAGGCGCGCAGGCCTAACCTACCTCGCGGTGATGAGAATGACAAAGGTCTGTCCTGTTGAGATCGCAGGCTTCTCGCAGGTATTCGAGTCTTGGTCATTGCGACATGATTCCATGGCGGCGCGGGCGACGACTCGCGTGACGTCGTCCCAGGCCCCTGCGCGAGCGGGAAGCGCGCCTGTACTCGAGTCGAGAATCATGATGGGATATGAGGAACTTGGCGATGGACTCAACAGGGCAATTGAAGAGTCGGGTTGGCGATTTGTCGGAGCAGGAACACGGAGGGTTGAGGCGGAAGGAGGGAAGCGATCTCAGCCACCCTTGACAATGATATTTGACCGTGACAACCCTTTATGTCGCTAGTTCAGGAACATACCACGCTGAAAGATGCATGTTTCAGAGAGCTCAGCCCCCTTTGCATAGGAATCACCCTTGCCAGGGCCAGCGTCCGGGGCCTGTCATGGAAGACAGGACCGATCTCGTGACAGCCATACGACGAGGCCGCCTCGGGCCTCGGGCTCTAGAGATGCGCCGGAAAACGGCACAGCAAACGGGGTACTACGTAACTTACAATGCAACGGATACGAGAGGTAAATCTAGACTCGATAGGGGTCGGAATGGGTGCCCAATCGAGAAGCCAGTACGGATATCTGGGACTCGATATCTGGGACTCAGCAACCTCTCAACTGCACCCCGCGGACCGCATAGCCGTAAATCCAGGCCCAAGGACACGTCAAACTGAAACCGCTCATTCCACATCCAAAACAATGCAATTTTTATTATTCCTGCTTGCCTGGCAAACGAGAGCTGCCATGCGCCATGCCCCTTTTTGTGGGGAGATGCTCATTAAACCAAGTGGGTTTGCAGGCGGACAACCCCTGTCGGCCGCCGGGTCTGGGTTCCAAGTAAGGGCTGCTCCCTCGTTGTCTCTCCTCCCCCCAATCCCCAGATTAAGGGCTCCTGCGCCGTGACCAGGATGCCGCAGATCGCGAATGCCCAGCCAGATCCGACGGTGCGGATGAGCGGATCGAACATGCCCCGCGCCCAAGCAGCGGATGAGGGTTGATGGTGGTAGCCCGTAAGTGTCGAGGTCATCTACGCGCCCATTAGCGGTATGGATTTAACGCTGGGTTGTGGAGGGCATGAACATGTACATGAATGCAGGGGCAATAGGACCTACTACCACCAGGTAGCATGTGACCGTCAAGTTCATCAAAGTTATTGAGGCGTTGAGGTGAGAACACGAGGGAGACGAAGCTACTCAGGGTTGAGAACATGGCGCGAAGGAGGTTGCTAGTGAGATCCATGCATTTTGACAACACCCAGTTAGCATGTGTTGATTGGCTTGGAGATCCAAGTTCTACCGTCTTGGGATTGATATCTAGACCAGTCATGTTCGTCTTTGCGTGTATCAATTCGGCAATTGAAACCTCAACGCTCCAATCAGAGACTTTTCCCGTCCGCAAAAGGGGATAGTTCAATGCAGAACATCTGAGCTGTCAAGTTGTACTCTTTGGGCTTGGCACCTTTCATATGACCACTTTAGGGCCAACTACATCTCAGTCTTCTTAGTGACGATCCTGGCTGCAAGCCTCAAATCTTCACTGGCTTAAGACTGTCAATCAAGGCAGCGAGATAAATCGCTTCGATTTAGACCCCAATGACGAGCCTGCAGAATGGAAGAACTTTAGACCGGAAGTTACACTTTGTATGACATAACTGCCAAGCTCTCACCAGCTTGCCCACTACTTGGACTTGAAGGCATCTCCGCTTCCACCACTTAAGTGAATATACGCACCATCATGTCGTCCTACTCTCTGACTCAACAGCTCCTCACCTCGGACGAGGAAGGATACAAGCGGGCAACACAGTCCGAGTTCATTCAGCTCGCAGCCAACGGCAAAGCTTCCAAGGACATTCTCGGCCGGTGGCTTGCCAATGATCGACTGTATATCCATAGCTATTGTCGCGGACTGGGCCTCTGGCTGAGCTTCCTTGAGCATCCCGACACGGTTCAGCGCGGGGAAGATCTTGCAGCCACAACCAAGCTTCTGGACTGGATTATCGGAGCTCTGGCCAACATCCGACGGGAAGAGAGGTTCTTTATCGACACGGCGGCTGATTACGGCATCGAGATCAACCTTGAAACGCAAGCCGACGGCCGTGTTGCTTCAAGCACTAAGCTGGATGGACTCTGTCGATGGGAAGCCCTGTTCCACTCGGTGTCCGCAAATGAAGGCGACGCGCTTCCCTGGCTCGAAGCCGCGGTGGTGTACTGGGGGACCGAGAAGTGTTACCTGGACGCTTGGTCGTGGGCAAAGGCGCAGCTCACGGTGCAGGAGGATCCCAGCAAGGATGCAGATGGAGGCGCCCTGAGAAAGGAGTTTATCAACAACTGGACGAGCAAGGACTTTGTAGATTTTGTTGATGAGCTGGGCCGCATCATTGACGAGGCTGCTGCGAAGGAAGTTGAGCGTCAAGGCGAGAATTTCAAGGCCGAGCTGTTCAGGCGGGCGGAAGCCAAGTGGCGGGATGTTCTTCTGGCTGAGGAGGCGTTTTGGCCAGTCGTCTAGGCGTGCGTGCTGGATGGGCCTGGGCGAACCTGGCCTGCCTTAAGTGCACAGCAGAATGCTGTCGTCGACGCTTCTATAGGTACTGTGCTGTGGCGTGACCGGAGTTGATCTTGCGATAACTCAACATGGGCACCAAACGCGGGGCATTGAGTAAAGGGTATCTGGTTCTCATAATTGAGGGTCTAATGAAACGGTTGTCCACCAACGCCGTACAATGCAAATGACTGCGGTCATCATACCGCTGCTTAAAACGCAATTCGTCGCTTTCGTCCCGTATACTTGGAAGTCGCCTTGACAACCTTGCCCTTGCGCTCCATCTGCTCCTTTTTCTTGACGATCCAAGCCTTGCTGCCCTTCTTCACGGCGGTGTTGTTGTTCTTGATCGTCCTCCTCGCGTCCTGGACATCGATGTCGTCCATGCCGTCGATCACACCGGTGATGTCACCGCCTTTAGCCTCGAGGGAACCACCCCCCACAGTCAAGACTAAGTAGAGCTTCACGCTCTTGGTACCGGGATCGTCTTCGAGCAGACCGGCGCCGAAGCCTGCCTTGACCGCCGCTTGGGTGATCATGTTTCGTTGCTGGTCGTTCTTGGGGTAGAACTGGCAGACAGCACGGCCACCGCGCTTGAGTGAGGCGTAAAGTGTGTTGAAGAATCGCGATAATCGACCAGCAGGGGATGTGTCGCTGGTTTCGGCACTGCACAGCCATTGGATGGCGGAGATGCTGATGGCAGCGTCGAAAGTACCTGCTCGGAAGGGAACGCCCTGGCCAATGTCTGCCAGCATCAAATCGCCCTCGACATCTCTCTGGAGCGCAATATCCAGCATTGACGGCGACACATCCATTCCGATCCAGGTGTGAGGGCCACCCTCTTCGGGGTCGAGCGAGGAGAGGATCTCGCCGGAGAGTCCGCTTCCGCAACCGACATCGAGAATTAGGGAGGGTGACTTGAGGTTGAGTAGCTCCAGGGCTCGCCTTGTCATGGAAGCCTGGATGTTCTGGATTCGCGAGCTCGTCGTGTACTTTCGGGCTTCGGCATCGTCATAGTGGACGTCGGCGGCACTGGGTTTCTGTGAGCTTGAGGGGCATCATGGCGGGGTTCTGGTCGCATACAGGGTATCCTCAGGGCGAGACATGGTGTTGTGAATTGGCTGAGACGGCTGTTTAAGAAAAATCCAGTCTATAAAGAACAGAAAATTGAAGAGTACGTAAAAGATGGAGGAACCGGCGCTTCAAGCTGCCTCTCATTGCCGGGTTTCTGGTGAGCAAAGATTCCGACTTTTTTGTGGTTATCGATAAGGCAACCCGCCCGGCTCCCCTGACATCGGAGCGGAAGAAACAAACCCCGGCAAGGGAGAAATTAGCGAGCTGCGATTGGCAAACAACAATCCCTGAACGTGTCCTCAGAAATACATGCCAGCTTTTCTGCAACCTTGCGCCTAATTTTCCTCCAACATGTGAGCTCCAACCTTACGCGCTGGCGACTGTAACAACGCAACCATGTGGATTCTACCTCTTGTCGGCTACGCTGGAACCCTTCTGGGCTTTTGCTTTTTGACTCTGGCAATTGCCTCGGGCCTCTACTATCTGTCGGAGCTTGTTGAGGAGCACAGCGTGATCGCGAAGCGATTCCTGACGCGACTGATCTACGCTATCATTGGCATTCAGGCTGTCCTCTGGCTCGTTGATGGGTTCCCCTTCTGGGCTACCGTCCTGACCATTGTGTCCCATGTCATCTACCTCGGGAACATGAGACGCTTCCCCTTTGTGAAGCTCTCTGATCCCCTCTTTATCGCCTCTTGCGGTATGTTTCCCCGTTCCCCCGGCACTGAGCTTCACTGACAAGTCCCAGCTCTTGTGCTGGTCAACCACTATGTCTGGTTCCGACACTTCTCCGACACGCAGGCGCGAGCGTACCAGCGGGCCTCGTACTACGATAAGGCCGATGTGCCCAGTTTCGCGCAGATTGCCTCATACTTTGGTCTATGTGTCTGGCTGGTGCCATTCGCGCTTTTTGTCAGTCTGTCTGCTGGCGACAATGTTCTCCCAACCATGGGCACTGAACCTGTCCATGGGCTTGATGGAAGGGGCAAGCCTCAGGGCATGATCAAGGCTCTTGTCGACCAGATTCGCGGGACAATTGGTCAGATCTTCGGATCCTCTGCATCTCCAGGACTTGCCAGGCCCTAAAGGTCACAGCAACTGATCAATCGGGACGAGTACGAGTGTGGGAATGGATCCTGCAAGTCTTGAGCCATGAATTGGGATATTCAAGCCAAGAGTCGTTGGCATACCAGATGAGCATGCCTCAGTTGAGTAAGTCACCGTGTTTTTCGCTACGAGCCCACCCCTTTGCAAATGATGAACCAAACTTCACGCTAGATTGTATTTGACAAGGAAATCCCTTGTATGATCCCATTTTTATAAGTTAACCTGACATGACATGAACCTACACCTTGCATCTGACTATCCCCGCATCTTCAGAGAGCTAACAAGCTTTCACAGGTTCAAATTATTTGAGACCAATGCAGGTCTTGCTCGACTGCTTGATGACTTCAGTACGAACTCGGATTCAGGGACCAGTCCTGATGTTCCCGTGCCCAACGTAAAGCTTGGTGCCGTTATTCTGTCGTATCGTGTTCGCTTCGGGGAAGTTTGGGCTGGTGTCGCCAAGACCGTGCCAACTGCTGCGAACTTAGAATGGATGCCAGCCAGGGTGGGACACTACATGTCCCGTTGGACGACATGTTGAGATAGGATTTGATCTGTTCATGTCAGCATGCTTGTCTGGGCTTGGGGTTGACGAGCAGAGAGTCACTGTACGTATGTACTGGGACATACTGATGCCCAAGACACCAACGGTTTACTTGGCACTGCCCTGGGTCGCAGCTGTCTGGGAAGGCACATCGTTTGAGTCGGAGTGCGATGCCACCTTTGTGTGTGAGGATGTAGCAACCCAGGCAAGGTTATGCCATGGCGTCTCCTCGTGGGCTTCGAGCAACCAAAAGTTCACTTGCTCCGAGTACGTGCCACTTTGGTGCTGGGACCTGGGTGTCGGTTGCCCTTGCCGAGGGACTTGAACATATTGCTGGTCTTGCATGGTAGAGAAGAATGACTAGACGGAGGCTTGCAGAGTGCGTATGGCCGTGAAGAGCGAGCAAAGAGAACAGAGACATACTGGGAAAAGATTCATCCGTTCTTATAGCCGATCGAGAATGTGACTGTCCAGAACTTGACGACAATGTCCACCTCGTCAATACGAAATAGGACTGGATGGGCCATGGCCATGTCATGATTTCGCCTCGAGCTACAATCCTATTGCGCTTGAGGTCGAGATGCAAATGTTCGTAGCCAATCGAGCGGCAAATGGTCGTAGCCAATCGAGCGGCAAATGGTCGTAGCCAATCGTTCCTGCGGCGACTGCTGGCTGTACCGCACTGCGCTACTCTGAAATCCAGGCACATTTTTGACTGGTCGGTTCAGAGAAGGAGGGGCGTACAGTAGCAGTTTGTGGGGTTGTCGGCGGTCGGTGATTCCCTGAGCCTCCTCGGGCCAACGGTGCACCTTTCCCTTTCGAGCGAAAAATGGCCTCGGAGGCCATTTTTCGCTTAAACCAGTAAAGGTCAAACTTATAAAGTCGAACTTCGATGTTACGCCCGATGATGGCTTGGCTGGGGGATAGCTACAATGATGCTTCTCGAGGCCGATGCCAGCTTCTTTGAGAGTGACCCGCACCTCCAACCTTTTCGTCACGTATTCAATACTCAAGGCCTAGTTGTTTGGCCTTCGGACAGACATTGGTGTGCTGTAGAAGGGCGAGAACAAGCCCAGGTCTGTGAGAGCCTGGCATCTTGGGCAGTTGATAGTGAAAGTCGACTGGATGAATCTTTGGCCGGTAAGTTTCTGTCCAAGTGCAAGCAAAGAGGCCATCATGAGAAGAAGGCTTGTCGATGCGGTTCCCCGCACTCCGCCACTTATTGGTCAGAAGTTCCTCAACTACGGAGTACTTCGTGCAGATTTCGCGTGGTTTACCAGTGGCTCGTGGTTTGCCAGCTGCCTTATTTTCGATTTGAGGCTCTGCGGAAGGTAAGTAACCTGCCTATGTACTCTGTAGGTACGTCTCGGCTTGATGCTTCCCACATACCTTAATGATGGTCTTTTGCTCTTCTTTCTACATCGGGCCGGCTCCTAAACCGCTGCGAAGGAATACCTACACAGTGATTGACTTGAATTACCACGATTCGAAACAACTTTCGGTTCTGTCAGACACGTCCCATCGTCTATGGCGAGGTCTCGGTTTTGAGACTTGAAGCTTACAAGTTGCTTCTTAAAGTAGGCGCTTCAGTGTCCCTTGAAAGCACAGTTAAGGGTACTAGAGCTTATTCGAGGCGATGAGCATCTCCGGATATCATTCGTTTATTGTACAAGATGCAGCGAGAATTCCCTTCTCTCAACTTGACCTCTCTCAATTCTTCTCCTTGGGTGGCTTCGCGTTATCCGCCTGCTCCTTCTCCCCATGCCGCTCGCCACCCCAAAACTTCTTGTCAACTTTGTCATCAGGCGCGCGGCTCCCACGGTCATGCTTCTTGTCAAAGTCCCGGTTGTGCTCGTCCACCTCGCGCTTCTGCTCCTCGGTCAGGGTGTCGGTCTGACCGCTGCCGGGGATGCTCTGGTTGGAGACCTTGGGCTGCGGGGGGGCATTGTCGGAGCTGGCCTCGAGCTTCTCGCCGCCGCCGGTGCGGCCCTTGGCGCTGCCCCCAGCGAGGCCGTCGATGAAGCTCCCGTCGCTGTCCTGGGAGTTTTGCTCTTGTCGGAGGATGCGTGCCTGGTGGAAGGGGCGGGTGGCGAGGCGCGGCGCGATGCGCGCGGCGGGGCGGAGGGTGCTGATGAAGCGCATTTTCGTGGTTGGGATGGGCAGTCTGGTTGATTCTCAGTCTGAAGCAGTCTCTGGTCTTTGTTTGTGTGAAAGGTGCTGGGTTTTGTTGCTGCAAGCTTCTGGAGCTGAGCTAAGGAGCTCAAGTTAAGCTTATGGACATGGTGACGTCAAGCCGATGACATCACTTGCGGCTCGTGGCACACGTGCGAGCGGAATGCAGCTACGGAAGAGGCGAAATGAAAGACGTGCTGATCTCTGTTTGAAGGGAGATCGATTGGCGTCTTGTTTGGGCAGATGTTTGACGTTGCTTTGACAATCTAGCAGGTTGCAGCGTGTAGATCGAAGATCCACATGACCCATCTTATCAGATGGATGGCGAGGCTTGACCTACCTCGAGATAATTCTGAATGTCACTGTGCGCTTCAGATACACGTGTTTCTGGCAATATTCCTCGTTATGTATACATGCACTGCAAAATCATCTAGCCAGGCATAGAGAAGACTTGGCCGAAGGTGATGTCTGGTCTCGGTCATTGACCCCGGCAACAATGCCAAAGCAATCAGGGTGCCTCATATCCAAGCGAAAGCAAAGTGATCTTGTCTAACAGGTATCTCTTTAATAATGGTTCTCTAGTGACAAGTACATGTCCAACTCTTACTCATACGAGAGCCACCTCAAACGCCCCAACTCCCCCCTATCAAGTTTCAAGAACTCACACCCAGACCTTCTGGAAAAGCCGACTCATTTCATTTAAACATGAATCATCCGTTGAGCGCCATCCCTGGCGATCAATGATTATAGCGGTCAGCCGTTCGGGGCATCTCCCAACCCGGGTTCAGCTCAACCTCGCTGTCACTCCGGTCATCCAACAGCTCCTTGCCCTTGCCCTTAGAGAACCTATTCTTGATCATGGAGACAAGACCCGGCATATCGGAGTGGGGACCGGTCATGATTCTCCCCGGGTGGATAAGGCTGAAGGCTAGCAGAGCCAAGAACATCGGCACGGCTTCCAGGATGTAGAAGTAGGCCTCGTGGGTTGTGATGGGATTGTCTTGGCCCCTGCCGCGGGAGAACTCAATGAGCCGGTAGATGATCCGGACCGAGATCATGGCCAGCGAGAAGTACAGCGTGCAGAGAAGCATTCCCCATGGCGAAGTGACGAAGCCTCGTCCCGGGCCGTCGAGCCTGTGCATCTCTCGCTGGAATTGGATGCACAGAGCGACAAAGATGAGAATGAAGAACTCCTGCAGGCCAATGCCGCCCATGTAGATATGGATGGCGCGGAGCTGCTCCTCGGGGGGCGCGCCGGGGCCTGCCATGCTGCCGCCGACGAGCTGGACTACGAAGGAGATGATGTCGAGGCCGACGAAGATGGCGGCGAGAGTGACGGCTGGCATGCGGAAGACGGAGCGGGAGGGGAGGAAGTAGTAGGCCATTCGGCCGAGCGTCATGTACGCGTACGCATTCACCCCTGGTGATGATCAGCGGCGGTTCTCGGCAGGAGACTTGGACAACGTACAAACGGGAGCGAGCAGGATGAAGATCTGGAACACCAGGTAGACGCCCCTATTCTGCTGATACTTGGTGCTTGTGGCTCGGAAGACGAACGCCATCATCTCCCAGATACACGCCATGATGATCACCCAAGACCACCTCTGCAAGACGGTTAGCTACAGCTGCGAGACACCATGAAATGTACGGACCTTCTTGTACCTGGCAGCCTGCCAGATATGCACCGCCGTCAGCGCCGCAAACAAGAGGGCAAAGGCCACTGCAGCGCCAAAGCTGGGGTAGTAGTGCCAGATAGCGCCGCATGTCCCCGGCGGGAGATGGCCGTTCTCGTCAGGGGTAAGAGTCTGGATGCACGTTGGGATGGCAATCTCGACGGTCTTTGCGGGGATCGTGACATGGTCGTTTGTCACGCCGCTGATGGTGACGTGCTTTGTGGTTGTGAAGAATCCTGTCGGCGCTGCCGTGGGCTTTTCTTCCCGGGCTGCGAGGTGGGAGGAGGTTTGGGTTGCTGCGGGAATGGCTGCCGACAGGGCTGTCGATGCGGAGAGGAGGTGGAGGAGCAATGTGAAGTGCATCGTGATGGAGATTGAATGATGAGACTGGCCATTTTACCAAGTAGGCGGCCAAGAGCAGCCTTATATCTTTACTTCACTTCAACAGCGTCGGCCATTCTGATTTCCTTGCCTCCTCGATCCGACATTTACAAGTCCGAGGTGACAAGCCTCGCCAAAGCTTCGCAAGTCAATTGCGAGCCGGCCAATGAGCATGGCCAATTGCGACCAGGGGTTCGATGCTCAGCCCTACGGCACGGCGCCTAATCATGTCGCAGTTGAGATTACCCCAGTTTTGCAGCGTGTTTCTTGATCTAGCAATGTACGAGGCTGTGTCGTAGGGCAGTAGGCGTCAATTAAGTCGGAGCATAGGTTGAGGATCCTCGGGATTCTACACTACAAAGCTGACTGGCTTTCTCATTGGTGTCTCTCTATTATTACAATGGTGTCTCGCTATTCTCGTCGAGAACAAAGCCTTCGCGTCTGGTGGCAGTGGCTCATCATCCATTGCGAACTGCCATTCATCCGATAAATGTCAACATCGCGCTCGACTTCTATGATGCGCTTCGAGACATCGTACATCAGCGACATGGCCCGTCTCTCTTTTAGACAAGCTGCAATCAATTGTCTGTGGCTAGATAGGCCGTGTCTTCTTGATCGCCGGCAGGACGGGAAACTTGCAAAGGCCCGACCCCAGGGTTTCAAGTCAATGCAGCACTGGCGCTGCTCATCTACCGGCGGCCTCGCGTATTTTACTTTGGGATGCCAGTTTGAGCCATTGATGCAAAGTAGAGTATTGATGGCAAGAAGAAAGAAAAGCGTGTTGAAGCAGAGCGAGATGCTGGATATGGCGACGTATGATGGAGGCTTGGTGTTTGGGGCGGTGCCGGACATAGCCCTGGCGGGCCGGGGATGAGCGGGGCTATGGGGCAAATCCGAGCATGCGAATCGCGGGCTGAGTCGGCCGATAAGTGGGTCGGATAGCCGGGACCCGGTCGGTCTTTTGTCTTAGGGCTGAAGGCTCATACATGCGAAGAAGCTTGACACACCAAGGAGTAAACTCGCTTCAGGTATTAAGTAATCATTATTGGGGGATTGTTCATGTTATAGGCTACACAGACGTTGCTGTCAGACCTCACTCACACGCCAACGAACTATACATATTCCCATGCCCCGAGAGATATCCCTGCCTGTGGTGATTCTCACTCTCATCCCCCCCGTCCTCGGCCCCCGGACGAGGAACACGATCCTCAATCGCCCAAGCAATCCTCTCGGCCCCAATCTGAGCACCTCCGAGATTCGGCGCCGCAGGTCCAAGTCTCAGCGCAGCCAGCCTCCCCATCATGAAGAGCGGCACGTCGTCGTTCCACATGAGATCGTCGTTGATGCACGGGAAACCACCGCGGCCCTCGATAGGGAACTTTTCCAAGATGGTGCTCAGATAGGGCAATGCAGTAAAGTCCGTCTGGATGCCGGTTGCGAAGTAGAGGTAGTCCATGGGCGGCAGGCCTTCGACAGGCGGGTTTGTTTGAACGGTCCAAGTGCCGTCACCGTCGACGCCGTCGAACCTGGCGTCTGTGAGGCTTGTCTCGGTGAATATCTCGAGCTTGCCTGTGGCGAGGTGTTTCTTTAGCCGCTTGTGGAATAGGGGAGTGACGCTGCCTCCTCCCCGGGCATCCTTGATGATCTCGAGTCTCTCGTCGTCGGAATCGGCGTACCAGAACTGTGCATGCTTCGTATTCTTGTACTTGCCCATCCAGTCTAGGGAGACGTCAAAATGCTTGATCCGCATCGGCCCCCGCATCATATGCCATACTTTGGTGACGCCTTTTCGGATGGCCAGGTCTGAGAGCTGTGCAGACGTAAGGCCACCGCCGACGACAAGGATGTTTGTCGGTTTCCGCGCAGCCATCCTATTCTTGACCACTGGGTCGGGGAACTCAGAGATGTGCATGCTATGGCATGCCTGCGGAAGGGTTTTAACCACGGGCATGGAAGGAATCCGGGGGATCTTTGCCACATTTGCCGGACCAACCGCCAGCACCACGGTGCGAGCATATCGCCGGACGTTGTTGGACGTTACGGTGAAGAGCTTCTCGCCGTCAATGGAGACGCCCTTGACTTCGCCGTAGTCGAGGTGCTCGAGGGCTTCCTTATGGATAAGGTCGGTGCCCAGTCTGTATCGAGCCGCGACCTTTTTGCAGTGGTCCCAGAATAGAGATGTGGAAGGGTTGTAGTAGTCGTTGCGCTCTCTCAAGTTGATGTCGACTCGAGCTTCCTTTCTGCACCATGAATTAGTCATTACCGAAACTCAGACGACGCGTTAGTTACTGACTTTCTACCGCATAACCGCTGTCCGGTCGTCTTTTTCCTAGCATGCTTGCTAACCTCCTTTCCAACACAGTTGCGAATCTCAACAAGTTCATCCTCCCGCTCATTCGCATACGCATGCGCCAGCAACGCATCCCGATCCAGCGGATCAACATGCCACAGCATCGGGCTCCTCAGGTGCGAGATGTCGTACATCTTGAAGAGCCTGTTCCAGCGGCCCATCCAGTTGCCGTCGTCGGCGTCGATGACGAGCATCTTGTAGTCGGGCTGCAGCGTCGGCTTGCGGCCACTGGAGACCTTGCCACTGCGGGCGTTCTTGAGGGTCATTTTGTTGCCGTACTTGCTGATCCAGTGAAAGCGCCGGTGCTCTTCGTCGGTGAAGAGCGCGGCGGGCGTGTGTTCGCGGAGGCGGGATGCGATGGCGAGGCCGCAGGGGCCGGCGCCGACGATGAGGACGTCGTAGATGTCTTCTTCTGCCCGGGCTGGGTCAGGCTCCATGGTGTTTTGACCCTCCATACTTGGATGTTTGGAGAATAAAGAGGCTGGTACTCCCGAGCAAATCTCAGAGAGGCTCGTAGCTGAAGTAGGGTGATGGCTTCTGAGGGCCCCGCCTTCTTGAGCCGTCCTCAACATTCTGGCCTCCAACCCCTCATCCCCCTTGGTATTGACTTTATGGCAGGCACGAATGAGAACCTTTGCGGCCTCTCTGAAGTTATCCATTTGGAAGTTGCTCACGCTGAATCGCTATCCTTGTACCCTGATGGACAATGCATCACGAGACATCAAGGTCCTCGGTGTAAGTCGGGGCCCACTAGTTCCTCATGAGACCTTTGAGCAGCATTCAGCCTCATGGTCATGGATTACATCTCAGAGTCAAGTGTGGAACCATAGAGAAATGATTAGGCGGGCGGGTTGGCCCCAAGCGAAGCTATCTCGAATTGAACCACCAACTAGACGATATGGGCCTGTGATGATGTCAAGCCGACAAGAGCAAAGAATCGCTTTTCTACATATATCATACATAAATTCTCGACAAGCAGGATCTAGTCTAGTCTTTCTACGAGCATGCACCTCAATGGTTCCACTCAGAGTCCAACGCATGGCCGAGCGGCCCCGAAGCCGCATAATCCGTCGTCACAAACGCTCTGTCAACCTCGCCCAAGCCCTCAGCGCAATACTGCAACGTCTCTGCAATGTCATGCGATCTATTCAACGGCGTCTTCTCGTCCAGCAGCACGTCAAACTCGACCCAGACACCATCGCCCGCGTGGTACGCCGTCACGTTCTTGAACCCCGTCACCACGGGCGCGAAGCG
The DNA here is from genome assembly GCA_014824385.1 of Fusarium cyanostomum. Taxonomy (NCBI): domain Eukaryota; kingdom Fungi; phylum Ascomycota; class Sordariomycetes; order Hypocreales; family Nectriaceae; genus Fusarium; species Fusarium cyanostomum. Next base: position 47,946 of record JABCKW010000744.1, read on the forward strand.
GTATGCGAGGTAGATCAGCTTCTTGAGGGTGTGGTCGTCGGCTGCCTCGCCTGAGAGGCGCACCACGTTGCTGAAGCACGTGTGGCCCCAGTCGTAGATGATGAAGAGCGAGAGGAGGCCGGCGCCGACGGGGTCCAACCACCAGACGTTGGCGTGGTAGCCGATGAGCGGGAAGAGGAGGGAGAGCGTGTTGAAGATGACGTCGGTCTTGCAGTCTTGGACGAGGGCTTGGACTTGGCTCGTCTTGATGGACCGGCACCCGAGGCCGATAGCCCCTTTGAGGACTATGGTCGCCAGAAGGGAGCCGATGGCAGCCCAGCTGAGGATCTCGGCTTCTGCATGAGGAGGCAGCAATCTCGAGAACGACTCCTGAAGGATCTGGAGGAACGAAATAACCATGATGATGGAGAAGACGAGGATGCCCAGGGGCTCGAGCCGGCGTCTTCCAACGGGGAATCGGCGTCGCATTGCCTGGAGTCGCCAGAGCACGAGGCGACTTGTCGACCAGATGATGAGTGTGCAGAGCAGATCCAGCGCCGAATCAACCAGCGAAGCAACCAACGACAGCGATCCCGTGGTGAAGACGGCGAAACCTTTGCCCGCGAGGAGTAGAACATTGGCTACCACGTTGATATTGATGGCCAAGCCGGCCTTTCTCGCCGCCTTTCTCCTCTTCTGCTTCTCCTCCTCAGGCAACAGCTCGCCAATGTTTCCCTCCACGCGCTGGATCCCTCCGCAGCGCTCCTGGTCTCCATCATGGTCCGGATCCGGGTTCATCGACTCGAGCACATCGTCCGCAATCGCCACGACCACAGCGTCCACCTCGAGCCAATCATTCAGCCGCTCGTTCTGGGCCTCGTAGAAGGCCCGCACTTTCTTGTTCTCCATCGCCTTGAGCTCCCCGTCCGTCTTGCGGTACCTCTCAAGGCCGTCCCTGTCGATACCATGGAGGAGAGCGCGCTTGATCTCGCCGCGGCGGGCGTCTTCGAGGGCGGTGCGTGCTGCATCCTGGAACTTGAGAATGCGTGGCTTGGGTCTTCGCTTGGCACCTCGGTCTTGGTTGTATCCGTCGTAAGAGCGGTATCTGCCTATTTCTAGATCGCGAGCATCATCGCCGTGTTGTCTGTGGTGTCGCTCGTCTCCAACGTAGCCTTCGCCGCGATGCCGAGCTGCCGGGTCGTACCTGGCGACGTCGCCACCCCAGAGTCTCTTGCCAACCATTTCAAATCTATGTTATTAAGAGAGAGATAGAGAGAGAATTATTATCATGGGAGCCTTGGTTACGACCTTTTGTCATCTTGTGTGACCGTGAATATGACGTAGGTGGGCAAGCTGTGGCTGCAGGCATGTGCGCAACGGAAACACGCGACCCCCGGCGAGTGCATGTCCACAAATAGGCATGAGGATTCAAGTTCAAGGCAATTCTCCCTTGTTTCTCTTGCTGATCCTTGTATGATTGATCTCCAGGAGCTGCTATCACTTGTTCCGGGCGTGGACTTACCTCAACGTCTGACATCTCTTCGTCATCTTACAACACTTTTCTCAAATGAGAGTGAGACTGTCAATCCTGATGCGTCGACATCACGGCAGCAATGAAACAATGCTATTGTTGGATTACATCATTCTTGTATTGGAGTTCTATCTACACAAACGGGCGCCTTCTTGCAGCCCTGAATCCAGTCATAAACTCGCTTGCATCAGATAAGGATATCAAAAAAGTTCGTTTCTCAAACGCCAACACTCATCCATCTAAGCCAAACTCACATCTAGTCAAACGATACCCAGCTTCTTAGTTTCCTGCCATCCTCATGGCATTCACAAGTCTATGTCGTGCACCCTCTCTGCGGCCTTCGCTTCGGCCGGGGCTCTCTGAATACGAATCCTGTCGACGGGCATTCTCATAGTAAGCCTCGGTGTCTCCGAGACCTACTTTCGAAGGTCGAGGAGGTGGCGGTGGTGGAGCATGCCCCGGCTGCTGATCCTGAGGCTGTTGAGGCTGAGCTTGGTACACAGGCTCCCAGTCCTGGCGGTAGGGATTGTTCTGCTGAGACTCCTGAGGTGTCACAGGAGGGCGATTGGAACGCTCATCGCGGCTGTCGCGCGTCGATCGCCGAACAGAGTCGTGAGAGCGAGCTGGCTGAGGGGCGGGCTGCGCTTGGAGGAGACCACCCTGGGGTGCACCATTCTGAGGCGCGCCCACCTGACGGCGTACCATCTCCCGGGTAGACTGCTCCTCGTCATCCGTAGCCACATCATCATCTGGCTCGTCGTCGTACGCCCGTAACTCGCTGCGCATGGCAAGGCTGGCGCAGATGCTCCTAGCCTCTTCAATGGCCTTCTTCTGCAATTCGAGAGCCTTGCGGCGATCCCGAGTCTCCTTATTTTCAGCCGCAATGGCCTCGATGGTCGAATCTGGCATTCGAAGAATCTCGATGGGATTAAACAGGCGGAGCATACCGAGGAGCAGATGTCGCTCCACAACCTGGGTGATGACGTTGCGCGTAAAGATGCGTGCAGTGAGATCGTAGTAGATGAGCATCTTCTCCAAAACCTCCTCAGCCTCGGTGTAGGTTCCGCCATTCTCTGTGGCGTCGGCGCGCCACTTCCTCAGACGATCCTCGTACTCAGGGTCGAATGGCTGCACCTCCAGCTCCATGTCGTCGGTCAGACGGCCGAGTTCCTTGTCAGCACTCTCGATGAGCTCCTTCATCTTGACCTCGAGGAAGTGCATGCGGAGGGGATCGCGCATGCGCATCGGCCAGGCATAGTCGATGACATCAGCGAGGAACTCGTTGCAAATGACGCCGAGGTTGTCCTTGTACTCTTGCGCCAGAACAGGCCAGTTTCGCGAGTAGTCTTGGAAGAGGATGTAAGGGGCTCGAGGGTTGGAGTCGAGGGGCAGTTCGTTACCCCGGATCTGTCGGAGGAGGGGCTCAACTTCATACTCTGCAAAGTCCTTCTTGGAGCGGTCTCCAACTGTGCCGGCAGCGGGAAGGCCAGGGCCGTTGGCGGCACCATTGGCAGCACCATTGACGCCGCTGGCAGCACCGGCAGGCTGGTTGTTCTGGAACGTAACCTTGCGACCGTGCTGTCGGAACCGCCGGGCGAAGCGCTCGCTTTCCTCACGGATTCGAGCACGGAGTTTCTGCGATGGCGTACCCTTGGGACTTGACTGTCTGGCGAAGAATCGCTCGCCAAAGGGGTTCTTGTAGTTGCCGTTCACGGCAGGGGTGACAAGGTTGTTGGAAGCGGTAAAAAGCTCGCCCATCTGGAATCGCATCTCCTCGGGAGTGTCCTTGCCGACACCCATGGCCTTGAGCTGGGTTTCACATCCTTCAAGCGCTTGTTGAATCTGTCGGCGAAGAGTCTTGACGTGCTTGCCAATATGTCGCTGTAGCTGAGTGCTCAACTTGGCACGAAGAGCGCCAATACCCCACATGTCCGGTGGTAAAGCTGCCCATTTGCCTCGAGTGAAAAACTCAGCCTCTCGGTGGGCTCGCTCCTCAAGTGTCTGCCATCGCTCGCCGGGTCCAGGATTCAGCAGGACATACCAACCAAGTTTGAAGTTGTTCTCCTTATCCTGGTTGGTCACAAGCTCGATAAACTTCTCTTCAAGACCAATTCTCTCCGTCATGTCGGGCTTCGTAAGTACGCCGATGGTGCGTGATCCAGTAGGATCAAAGTAGCGGGCCTTTTTGAGGATAGGAGCCTGGACATAGTCGTTATTTCCACCGATGACGGCCAGAATGATGGTTCGCGAGCTCTTCATATATCGTTCGGAGAGGGTTTCGATGGTCTGAATATCCGCCTCGGACTGATCACGGTTGGCGACTCGGACAAGCCCAGGAAGATCGACGAGGGTCAGAAGCGGCATATCCGGACCGCTCTTTTCAACGACGAGGATGTCTCGAGCAGCGAATCGGCCGGGAACGCTTCGCGGGGCGATGAGCTCGGTCGCATCACGCATCATCACGTCGAAGGGGGTTTCGCCAGTGACGTCACCTCCCCATTGCAGCAGACGGGCTTGGTCGTTGTAAGGCCGTGTCTTGTCGGGAATGATGGACACCTTGAGCTTGGGCTCCTTGGCTCTTCGCATGCGAATCTCGGTCGCAAAACGGGTGCAGGCGCCGGCATCTCGAGGGAAAGGCGTGCCGGTCAGGGCTTCAAGAACGGAGCTCTTGCCGGCAGATTGGTCGCCGACGACGACGATCTGGGGTAGCTTGACATTGTCGAGCTGGGCAAATTGAAGTTTGTCGATAAGGTCTAGCAGGCTGCGTTGCTCAGCAGCAAGGCCCTGGTCACCCAGAGAGGATTCGATCGAAGGGCGCATTTCGTGCCTAGCAGTAGAGAGAGTGTCAGCAGCTTGTTCTTGCTGGGCGTCTTGATCTGGCGGAATGACGAACAGCGAGCCCATTCTCTCGCAGCGAGAAGTTGTAGGAGGAACAATGACAAAAGCAGCAAAATCAGGCTGTATTGGTTATATACCTTAGTCTAGAGAAATCAAGAGGGGGAGAGTCTCAGCCAAGGCGTATGCGTTTCCTTGTCATGTGTCTTTGTACATGATGACGCGTGGGCATGATTCGTTCCTTCCTGGTTACCTCCAACTAGCGTGCGACGGTTGCACAGTTTGCGTGGCGGCTTTAGCGTCGTGTCTTGCTGCGCCACATCCACGCCCGGCAGAGGCTGCAAAGAAAGTCCAGTGTCCAGTCACAAGCGAAATGATTAGATACCTTAGGCAGACGCCAGATCGGTAATATATTTCCAAAGACTCTTAGAACGCAATTGATTTGCCACCACAAGATTTCTTCCAGATTCTCTCACTCACCTTTGGGGAGCCGATATGTGGCGCAGCTGAGCTGTGGCGGTGCGGATCTCAGACCTTGGCATCAAAGCGTCGCAACCTCCGCGTCACCGGGCCAGGAACCGAGCAACAGGCTTTTCCTCGTGCAAATTCGCCTCCCACTGTAGCGACCTACCTTACGTAGCTAGGTAGCCTCATCGCTCAACAATTTCCGCTCTCCGAAGCGTAAGTTACGGTGCACTTTGGCTTAAATGACGCAGCACCACTACGTAACGTTATGTCGACACGTCCGCGGGCAAACACACAGCCACAGTTACCCTAACCTCTTGAGAATCATTTCCAATCCTTGTGACACTCATGGCCTATTCCCAGGCTCAGCATTTTTGCGCATATGGGGCGTTGAGTTAGAGTATTTATCTGGTGCTTGAATACTTAGGTGGTCCTTCACCTGTTTCTCTGCTCTCAGTAGCCCATCCTATTCGTGTACTATGTTAACTGACCTTTGCTCTCTCAAAGGCAAGGTGCTTCCACAATAACAAAGAACACAGTTCTATTCGTGTACAGCTTCTTAGGAACCTCGACTTCAAGCTGGTATACCTCTCGACTAGCATGACGACCAGCAACAAGGGCAGAGTATTAGGATACCTTAGCTATCGAGCCTTGTGTCTGCCAACTGAGCTCTATTTTCATATGATTACAAGAATCGGCAGGCTCGCCAGAACTCCACCGATGTCCATTTTGAGGGAGTAACCATATATGAACCAATGTAATTGGGACCAGTCTAGCCCTTTAGACTAAATCGCAAAGATACTCCAAAGGGCAGGCTGGAGCTGTGGAGTGTAGTCACAATTCCAACGAAATGATGGTCACTGGCGCTGTTATCGAGGAGTCGGACTTGACTGCTTAACTTCCGACATAGGTTGTTTTTAAGATGACCTAGGCATGATTTTTCGTGCGTTGTATTCAAGCAGCGGTGGTAAGAAGTCAAATTCAAGCCGCATTTGCTATTCATCCCCGTTGTCGCCGTGCGAAAAGGAGATACAATGATCAACAAAGAAAGTCCAACTTTGAAAAAGGAGGTTGGAGCGGGGTTCATCGGTGGAATTGCGGTGGAAGGCTGCCAGCTTATTACTTTGGCCAAACCAACCTAGTCTAGCACAGCTCCGAATGAAGCTTCCACGGGAGGTTCACGGGCCCGGGTCGAGGGGGTCAGCCTCCGGTGTTTCGACTCTCTCGTGTGCCGGAAGGGTTTCGGAGTCGGCCGAAGTCTTGTCGGCGGTTCTCTTTCTTCATCAGATGACATTGTTGTTATGGCAACACATCAAACTTTGTCAATATAAGCTCATCCTGCCTCTGTTGGCATAGTCCAGGATGCCGCGCTTCCCTTTGAATTGGGTGGTTGGTCGCGGGGTGAAAGGCTTCACCCTGAACGCAAGCTGTAGAAAGGCCCGAGACAATAACACTATTTTCTTCAAGCACGATGAGCCGGGGAAATAGCTCCTATTGACGTTCCTACCGCGAGAGCACAACAACACAGCCGAAGTATCGTGCCTACCCAATGCCTCGCAACCCAGCAACCAAAGTCAATCAATCACAATGACCAAATCGTCTATAAAATCTCTCATCCTCCCCCGTTTCAGCCAGCTCCTAAAACCGACATATCAACATACCAGAGCCATCCAATAGCGACATTTCGGTGACGCGAGTCACTCAACCTCCATATCACCATCCACACAGCTCTCTTGTTGACGATAGCGGAGGTTTACTACACCAACTGCTGCTTACCGTTTCTCCTTTCGTTGCGTCAACGCCACGAAACCACCATCGCAACCATGAGGCACGCGCTTTGCACTCTACTGCTGGTAGCCATGCTGGCGCTTGTCCGACCTAGCACCGCCCAAGGCATGGACCCTGCCGATTTCTTCAAGGGACGTCACAAGATCTTGGCCATCTGGCAGAAGAACAAGGTGACAGGCAAGACATCTTCCAGTGTTTGGGACATTGGAGACAAAAACAAGGTCCTCTACGGCTACTCGTGCGGCAACAAGGTTTCTGTCTCGGAGCTGGGCCTCGACCTCGAGTTCGACGCAGGCGACGAGGGAGACGGAACACTCCATGTGGGCGATACTCGCTACACTCTTGACTTTTACCCCGAGGACTCGGGCGGCATCAGTTGCAAGCAGAACTACAGCGGCACCCACGCCATGACCGAGTGCGTGATCCCACTCAAGTCTCACCTGGCGAAGCGTGGCCTGGCGCGTCCAAGGCCGAGGTGCGGCAGTGTCATGGAGTGCTTCGGCGACGACTCAGATACTGGTTTCTTTGTGAGCTTTTCGTACGCACACGAGAAGGAAAGGGCCATGGTAGCGGTCGAAACCGAGGGAAAACAAGGACACGAAAAGAGTCTCAGCAAAAGATGCAAGAAGAAGAAGAATGAGAAGAACTGGTTCACAAGGTTGGTTGGCGACGGCTCACCGGTAAAGTGGAAGCGTCATAGAGTTCTATCGGTATGTACAAACTGTCCCGCCTTGTCGATATTTCCAACAGTACATATAGAAAGATGGAGGACGAGGACTAATGATATCTCTAGCACCCAATGAACTGCAACAGCACCGGTGATGACGGGATCACCTGCATAACCAACTACCAAGAAGCCTACACCGTCACATACACTTCCGTCTTTATGGGCCAGGCCAATTTTAATCCTACCAAATCTATAGGTTCATCGTTTGGCGTAGGTCCAGATGGGGACAGAAGAACAACCCGCAAGGGTTGGAATCCATCGGAGCCTGCCAAAGCCGTATCGGGTGCTAAGGGCTCAATACTAGGCCACGCATTAGGCCTGCTACCAGATTTCTGGATCGGCGGAGGCTTCAACGTGGGCTGGGGCGTGACCACTTCACAATCCTACGGCTGCGGCTCGGGGGGGAAGAACAACACCATCTGCGTCAAGAACTTCCGCAGGCACCAAGCTTACAAGGTCATTAGCATGGATATGGCCACATTATCTAAGTGGACGCGCGAATACTGGCAGAATTCTCCCATGAAGGACCACGCTCACACGGTTTTCTATTGTGGTGTTAATGATTGCCCGGGCAAGGGGGTTGAGTTCTTTGAGTATGTGGGACTGGGGGCCTGGTAGGGTGTCGAGAACCCTTTGTAGATAGCTACTATGGATATAGTTTTTACTTTTAGCAACGTAATCGTAATCTACCACATACGCTGTGCCTGTTCTAGCAGAAGATAATGATTCCCGTTGGCCAACTGAAAGCGCATCAAACACCAGCCATAATATTGAGACGACACCCCATCTGCAGCTGGACGCATGAAAGAAGAACACCATTTATCTTTAGTAGTGGCTTTGGGTTTAACAAGAGGTGTCAGGTGAGGAATCACAACTTGGAGACATAGCGAGAGGCCCAGCAAGGATGCACAAGTAGAGAAGAGGATTACATACAAGTCAATAGAGGCTTTTAGGTCCAAGAACCTTCAACCTCACCAACTCGTCTAGCAAGGGAGTTGAAATAAGCTGATAGATAACACAAATGGAAGCGACAAGTGCCGGTTCTAGAGATATCTCATTGATAAGCCCTGGCCCATCCAATGATGTCGAATTGCGAATGCAAATCAAGCATCTGCCTCAATGCCCACCATCTTGAGGGACTCAACCCATAGCTTGGCGGCCTTCTCTTCATCGTAGGCCCAGGGAGCGTAGCCACTGTCCGTCGACATGGTGTCAGACTTGGGATCCGCCGGGCCCGCTTCACGGCAGTCATAGAGATACTTCCCTCCCTTCCCCTCCCATTCCTTGCTCAATGCTGCATAGAGTGTAGTTGATGCGCCCTGAGTGGGGCTCTTGACCAAGTTCATCATCTCCGTGTTGCTTTGCATGATCTTGCCAACCTCTGGATCAACATATTGATGGAGATTAGTCAGAACACCGCCCGGGTGCAAAGATAGCGCATGCAAACCATGAACCCCGTAGCGGCGCTCGATCTCGTTGGCCATGTAGATAGTGGCCGTCTTGGACTGGCCGTAAGCAATCCAAGGTTCGTAGGACTGAGGCTCGTCAAAGTTGAAATCGTGGAACCGGACCTCGCTAGCACGGTGACCCATCGAGGCGACGGAGACAACACGCGAGTTGAAAGACGGCGTAGTAGCGGCTAGCAGCGCAGGCTTAAGGAGATTGAACAGGAGGAAGTGGCCGAGGTGGTTGACGCCAAACTGTGTCTCGAAGCCGTCGACAGTCCTGCCTTCGGGGGTGTACATGACGCCCCCGTTGAGGACAAGAATGTTCAACTCCTTACTCTGGTCGAGAAAGGCTTCCGCACCCTTTCGCACCGAGTCAAATGAGTCAAGAGAGATCTCAATCAGGTGCAGAGGTGCTTTGTTGGCTGGATCCGAGGCCTGAATGTCATCGATGGCGGCCTGGCCCTTGGCAAGGTCCCTCACTCCGAGGAAAACGGTAGCGCCAGTTGCGTGAAAAGCACGACATGTCTCGAGTCCAATACCTTGGTTGGCGCCAGTGACGAGGACAGTCTTTCCGGTGAGCTTGCCGATGAGGTTCTCGTCTTGGACGATTTGAAGTGCGGTGGGTCGGGCGTCGCCAGGGCCCTGGGGGTTGCTGTGAGCTGAGATGTACTTGGACATTTTGATGATGGCCGATGCTTTGATGAGATAGAACAGATGTTGGTTTAGTGGTAATGGATTGATTGATTGTCTTGGAGTGTTGGAGATGTTCCTAAACGAAGGTGAGCTCGTGGTATTATACTTGATGCCCCTATCTCAACGCCGGACTTAGGTAGATGGATTCGGTCTTTAGAAAGCGGCGTAGTGCCCTTCTTGCAGTCTTTTGCGATGTTGACATTATGCATTTTGGTATTTTGGCCAAAGTTAGCTTTGAATTCCGGACATTGCGATTGGATTTACAACTATCTCCGTAGGGCTGCATGCGGGCCGCGGAGAATGTGGAGACTCAACGGCGGGATTTGCGGAGACCGGAGACCCCACAGCAGAGTTCAAGCTGGCGAACCTCCGCTGTCATCACGAGCGTAAAGCCACCTGCAAAGAGGATTGAAGATGATTAAAGCCGTAAATTCGGGTTATCATCAAATTCTACCTTCTAGAGGAAGGAACATTTAATCTTCTTTTGTCCCAAAGCATTATTCTGGAAGCAGTACAGCCTGCTGTAGAATTAACGAGACCGCGGCGGCAACAATTTCCTGTAGCTCATGCTTGTAGACATTAATGCTGGGCCAATCGATAATATATACCTGTCACGTTATGCGCCCTAT
>JABCKW010000745.1:0-13215 GCA_014824385.1 Fusarium cyanostomum
CCCCTTTTTAAAGGCTATATAACCCTCTTACACACACAGAGGCTGCTTATATAACCGACCTTATTTGCACAGCCGGCTGTGCACGTATGGGTTCCCGTGAGCCACCAGCAACGACATGATGGTCTCCCCACTCACACCCATGGATGTCGATCAAACACTGTTGTCATTTGCCTCGTTTTATCCGGCCACGATCAAGATTTGCCTGAAGCCTTGAATTATGGACTTTTGAAAAACTAGCCTGATGGTGGTGGACGCATTGCTCGACTTCCATGACGATCGGTAGAAGAACGAGGCGTGTCAAGACAATACAAAAAGCTGTTTGTGAACTATAGAAGCATCTACTACGTAGTATATTTCAAATGTGTAATAAACTGCATTGGCACAACTTTTCACGTTCCTAAGATTGCCGGCTACTATGTCTGTTGCTTCTATCTACGTTCTGAGGTAGGTAGTCAGGCAGGATGAGGAAGAGATAGAGAGCTGTGCGTATTAATTTGGAACCCGTCTTCCATCAGCCGAACCCCACCACTTTAAATCAACGCCACATTTACAGGCGCGCACTGACGCGATTGAACGCGTCTCACGGAACCCAATTCCATCTCAGCTCTTTGTCTCTTGAGAGCAACGACACCTTGCGCTTGAAAGACACGGCCCCTCATTGCCGCCCTTTCTACATTTTACTTTCTGCGCTCATTGGGATTTTTTATATACTGGATTCTTGAGGCGACATGGCGCCTGCTTCTTCGCGTCGTCGCCGGCGGTCCGATACCGAAGACCAAGACAACGACGATGAAACCCGTTATGGTAACCGATCACAAGCGAACGCTGTCAACTCTCCCAAGCGACCAAGGGTTGATCCGTATGCGAATGAAGATGCGACAGATGACGAGCCTCGCGCGCGAGGACTGAATGGTGTTTCAAGCGGGAGCGATCCTGATGGCGGTTTCCAGCCCGGCGCCATCGTCAGGGTCAGCGTGGAAAACTTCGTCACCTACGAAAAGGCAGAATTCTTACCGGGGCCGCATCTAAACATGGTGTTGGGCCCTAACGGTACCGGGAAGAGTTCTTTGGTTTGCGCGATCTGCCTTGGCTTGGGTTACAGCCCAAAACACCTTGGACGCGCCGGCTCAGTCAAGGAGTTTGTCAAGCACGGAAAGGATACCGCAACTATCGAGATCGAGCTCTACAAACGACCAAAGGACAGTAAAAACTTCGTTGTCAAGGTCCAGATCCGACGAGAGCAGAACACGCAAAAGTGGTGGCTGAACGGGAAGGAATCTAACCACAAGACCATTCAGACCTTGATGCGAAAGCTCAAGATCCAGGTGGACAACCTATGTCAATTTCTGCCTCAAGACAGAGTCGTCGAGTTTGCCGCTTGTACGCCCGTGGACCTGTTACACGAGACTCTTCGCGCAGCTGCTCCAGAAGAGATGCTGGACTGGCAGAAGCAGCTCCGAGACCTTCACAAGGACAAGAAGGAGGTTGCAGAAGCCGTGCATACCGACGCGGAAACATTAAGGAACCTCGAGAATCGACAGCAGGGTCTCCAAGCCGATGTGGACAGAATCCGAGAGCGCGAGGAGATCCAGGAGCAGGTCAAAAATCTCAAGTCGGCTTTGGTTTTCTCCAGGTACTCGGAGGCATGCACAAGGTATAGAAACGCCAAGGAACGGAAGAAGAACGCGGAAAGGTCTCTGAGGCGCCTCGAGGAAGACAGCGGCCCGTCCCTAGAAGCTGTCAACCAGAAGCAAGCCTACGTTCAGCGGATCGACGCTGCGATTTCGGGAAGGAAGAGTGCGTTAAAGGATGCGGAAGACGCCACAAAGAAGCTGGCTCGCGATGTTAGCACTGCTACTGAAAAGCTCAAAGAGTTTGAGAACAAACTCGAGTCAGAGCACAAGGGTTTCGACGCTAAGCGGAAAGAGCTCGCCCAGTCCAAGTCAAAGATCACGTCTCTACAAGCTGACCTGAGAAACCGGCCGGAATCGTTTAATCCAGCAGAGTTCAATCAAAAAATTGTAAGGACCTCAATCATGTCATTGGGGGTAAATGCTAACGTGATGCATTTAGCGAGGAGAAGAACACAAACTGCGAGAGTTGGAGGGGGAGAAACGCAAAACTACTGGCCAATATGAGGAAACCAAAGCCAGAGGCAAAGCGCTCAACGGCGAGATTCGACAGGTGGAAGAAAACATCCAGTCCTTAGAAACCCAACAAGGCCAACAGCTCAATTTCATGAGGAAGAACTTCCCCGAGCTTGCAACTGGCTGGGAGTGGATCCAGGAGCACAAGAACGAGTTTGAAAAGGAGGTATTTGGCCCACCGATGATCAGCTGCTCCATTAAGGATGAACGATACTCGGATCAAGTGCAATCCCTTCTTCAGGGCGATGACTTTACTTGCTTCACGGCCCAGACCAAGAACGACTACAGGAAGCTCACAGACCAACTGTATCGAGTCCAGAGCTTGTCTGTTGTCATCCGTACTTGTGCCCAACCGTTCAGCGCCTTTCAAAGGCCTGCCAATGCGGATGAGGCGGCAGACATGGGACTCGATGGTTTTGCTATCGACTTTCTGGAAGGCCCAGAGCCCGTCTTGGCGATGCTTTGTGCCGAGAAGAGACTCCACCAGTCTGGCGTGTCTCTGAGAGACCACAACGATGCCCAGTATGATCGGCTAGTCAAAAACGGCAAAGTCAACTCCTGGGCAGCGGGAAATCAGTCGTTTACGGTACGACGACGCAAGGAATACGGTCCTCAGGCAATGACAGCTGTCACCAAAACCATCCAATCAGGAAAGTTCTGGACTTCGCAGCCTGTTGATGCCCAGGAGAAGCAGGAATCGAACAAGCGACTGCTGGAGCTCAAGAGCGAGCGAGATACTCTAAAGGAGGAATTTCGAGGCTTGCAAGGCAAGAACCAGGCCATCGACGACCAAAAAGACGACATTCAGGCCATCATTGTAAGTGTCTTCTTACTCAGCGTACAGGCATCGGCTATTCTGACCAGGAATCCAGACTCGTTTGAAGAACGAGAAGAATACTTTACAAAAGGAATACCAGAAATGGCAATCTCTACCAGAAAAGATCGGTCAGTATCCCCGGTTTGAAATGTTGACACGCTTTCTAATACCAACACCCAGAATCCGAGGAGCGGTCCAAGGCAGCCCATGAACAAGCTCTGCGTGACGCCCGCAAGAGGATCCTCGAAATCCGGTACGAGTGGGATGAAGCAGTTGTACGCCGAGCCGAGCTCGTCCTCCGCCACAAAGAAGCCATTGAGCGGATTCGCAAAACACACCATGCCCTTCTCGAAGCCGAGATTAGTCGAATTGAGGCCTACTCTGACATTGCCGGGCTGAAAGCTCGAAATGCCCATATCATGGAGAGTCTTGAAGCCGAGAGAGAGATCCTGCGAGAAGCTACCGAGGAATCCAATCAAGCCCGAGAAGAAGGTCACCGACTCTCTACCGTCGTGCAAGAAGTCATTAGTGGCGAGCCCGAGAAGCAAGACCTTTTTTCACAGCTCTGCCAAGGCAAGAACCCCGAAGAGATGCAGAATGAGATCGCAGCCGAGGAGGCCAAGCTGGAGTGCATCCACGCCGCCAACCCGAACGTGGTCCGTGAATTCGAGAGGCGTGCCCAGGAGATTGCTCGGCTGACCCGCACGATGGAGGGCTCGAACGAAAAGTTAGAGGGCCTGAGCCGGGACATCGAAGAGCTTATGTTGAAGTGGGAGCCAAGGCTTGATGAGCTGGTCTCTATGATTAACGACGCCTTTGCGTACAACTTTGAGCAGATCAGCTGCGCTGGTGAGATTCGCGTCCATAAGCCTGAGGACTTTGACGCCTGGGCCTTGGATATTATGGTTCGCTTTCGGTATGTTTTCACTCGCCCTCCATATCAGTCCTCTTCCCTTGTCTTCCACTTGGCCTCTAGCTAACATCCTCTCAGGGAAAATGAAACCCTCCAACAACTAACCGCCCACCGCCAATCCGGTGGCGAACGCGCCGTCTCCACAATCTTTTTCCTCATGGCCCTCCAGTCCTTGGCCCAATCTCCCTTCCGCGTCGTTGATGAGATTAACCAGGGCATGGACCCTCGCAACGAGCGCATGGTGCACGAGCGTATGGTTGAGATTGCCTGCCGCGAGCACTCGAGCCAGTACTTCCTCATCACGCCTAAGCTTCTGACGGGTCTAAGGTACGACCCCAAGATGCGTATCCTGTGCATCGCGAGCGGCGAGCACATGCCCCGCGAAGGGCGCAAGCTCGACTTTAAGCGATGCTTGAAGATACAGAAGGGGTTGATGACGGCAGCAGCGTAAAGTGAGAAGTCAGCTATCATGCTTTTGTAATTCTAGTATTGAAAGGGGGTCTGCTCTTTGGAGGAGTGACTTTGGGAATGAGCATGGCGAAAGGGGTATACCACCAAAAGGAACTGATTAGGGAGATGGTGCCAGGCCAGATCACGTTAGTGTTAATGCGGCATGACTTCGATTGCTCCATTGCCCCCATAGACTCAGCTTGACGCCCAGGCCCCATACATGATACATATGCTTTGCTTGGCCAGTATGTGTCCTTCGATGTAAGAAGCAGTCAAATATCCCCACAATGTCGAAGTCACAGAACAGAACCATGAAAGCGGTGCAAGCTCAAAGTTTGAACCAATCAGACAACACTTCATTTATTCATTTATTTCCTTCTTTCAACCGTACATTCTCTCCCGATTTGAACTGGGTTGCTCTCTTCGGAGCCCCCATCTCCCAGCCCAGCTCATCCGAGAATCTGAGAATCAAAGAAATCTGGCCTCGCACTATTCCGTCGTCCTTTGGCTTTCCGTTAGCTGAGGAATAGAAAAGCCCCATGTTGTACATGCCACGTTCTTAGAAGACAAGGATGAAGAAATTCAAGTAAAACAAGAAGTATAAGAGCCCCTGCCTCTCGTGCCGAGCGAGTAGGAAAAGGGTAAAAGATAGTCGGTTCATTCGACGCGAACTGAAACATGAAGAAAAAACAACGAGTTGGTGAAATAAAGAGGTATAAAGAATGCTGCAGTAAACGAAAACGACGACAATAGCGTCAACCGAGAGACGACCGAAACTCCATTTCGCCTTTGCGAAGGTCAGGATGTACAGACGTTGAACCATCGCCCAGGTAAATCAGAACGAAGGCGGTGGGTATATTTGCTTTATGAATGCGTATTTGTATCCAGAAATTGCGTCGGATTAGGCGTGGCGAGTCCTCTCTCCATCACTGTGATGGTCCTCCGTATCGAGCCTCTTACGCCAATCGGCCAGACTCTCGCTGAGGCCCATGCCTGTTGTAGCATCGTCGTCCTTCTTGGCGCTCGAGGTTGATTCGAAATCAAAGTTGGTACTTAATCGATAATTCTTGTTGGTTGCTTCCCACTGACTTCGAAGGGTCTCAAGCTCGTTCGCAAGGCTATCTAGGGCGGCGCTGTTTCTAGCTTCCAGGCCGTTCCCGCCAGTACCTCCGTAGATGCTTTCACCTTCAGAGCTCTCCTGTCTAGAATGGCCCAGACCAAGGCCGTTGGTACTGGCAGCTGTTTCAGAGTTCAAGCTGGGCACTTGTCGACTACGTCGGCGGTAGTTATCGACTGAGTGTTCAACCTGGTCAAGAAGGAGAGCCACCTTCTGCTCGGCATCGTTTGCGCGTTGCTCAAGGAGAGAGTTCTCTGACTGGAGCTGCTCAAGATCCTTGCGGTGGCTGTTCAACTTTTGGGTAACTTCTTCGTGGCCCTTCAGAGCTAGATCGCGCTGTTGCTTGTTCTCTTGGAACTCTGCTCGAAGGCTCACAAGTCGCTTCTCCATCTCAGCGCCGGACTCTTGCAGCTCTGCTTCCAAGTTTCGAATCTTCGTCTCGAGCGCTACTTTCTCATCCTCCCAGTCAGGCGAAGCAGCAGAGCCTTGAGGCTGAACACGCTCCTCAAGCTCCTCGATTTCCGACTTCAGTCGGCTATTCTCTGTCTTGTAACGGGACAGTTGATCTTTGAGCTGCTTAAGCATCTTCTCTGTGCCTTTAACATAATGCACAGCCGACTGGTAGTCACCCTCGAGCTGTGAGAGTTTCTCACGCCACGCCACTTCCGACTCCCGAACTTGAATGGCAAAGGTTTGCTTGGTTTCCTCGTGGGCAGCACTGGAACTCGCCAGTTGAGTCTCGAGCTCTCGCACGCGGGTCAGGTCAGGCGAGTTCGTCCGAGGGCTTGTAAGACCGCGAGCACGAATAGAGGCGGTTGGGCTAATGCCTCGCTCGCTCAAGATGTCCTTGAGTGCATTGTGTTGCACCGTCATGGCATTTGTCTCGAGCTGTTGAGCGGCCAGTTGATTCTTGAGATCGGTGTTCGTGGCCTGAAGGCTCTGGGTGTCTCTCAGAGCAGACTGCAGTTGCCTTCTGATGCTGACTCCTTCGCGACTTGACTGCTCTTGATATTGCTCGAGACCAGCAATACGCTCCTCTGCACCGCGTAATTTGTCAGCTGCAGCATCGACTTCCTGCTGATATTTCTTAACCAGTTCGGTTGAAGCAGTGACCTGCGCCTGCAGTGCCGCAACGCGCTCGGTATCTGGTTTGCCAGTTGAGGTGACATCTCGAGCAGATATTTTGTCAAGTCCTGCAAGAACAGCTTGATGATGGGTTCGGGCTTCAGCAGCATGCTTCTCAGAAAGCTCTTCAGCATCACGCAGCCGCTGGGTAGTGGCCACGAGCTCGGCAGTACGGGCTTCATGCTCAAACTTGAGCTTATTGAGTTGTGTCTCCAACTTCTCCCGCTGACTACGCTCCTCGGTGAGCTTCGTCTCTAGAAGGGCCTTCGAGTCCTCAGAGGTTACAATGGCGGCTCGGAGAGACTCGAATGTGTTGTTGTGATCTTTGGAGCTTCCAACAGACTCCTCGTACTTCTCTTCCAAGTCATTCTTCTCGATGCGCAGTAACTCCACAGCCGCAACAGCTTCGGTGCAGGCGACAGATTGCTCTCGCGCCTCGTGTTGAGCTATGTGCAGCTCCGTCTTGAGACGTTCAACCTCTGTCGAAGTCTGCTGCTTGTAATTCTCGAGCTCTGTCATGCGTTTTTGAGCTGCGTTTGTAGTGTCATCTGCCAGCTGTCGTGCTTTCTTTTCCGAGTCAAGCTCGCTCTTAGTAGACTCAAGCCTGGACTGAAGCTCTTTCTGAAGATGCAAGGCAGAGGCAAGCTTTCTGCTTAGTTCGCTAGACCTGGCCTCAGAGTCATCTCGAGGTCCACCAAGCTGTGGTGTGCTTGTTGTACTCCCGCCCAAATGAGCCGTGAGCTTGGCCTTGTAGTAGACAGCCTCTTGAATTGCTGCATCACGCTGCTTGTCTGCTTCAGCAATCTGCTTCGCTGCGATGACAGCTTGCTTGTCCACTGCGGTTTGCACATTTGCGAGTTCCGATCTCATCGCCAATAGAGCCTCTATGAGGGGCCGATCCTCATCATCAAAGGTTTCGGTCGCCTTATTGTCTAGCAGAGAGCTGTATGACGCATTGGGAACGTAGCCAGCCTTCCGGGCGAGCTCCAGTTCCGAGGCATACCAAGCGTTTCGATTTCGTGCAGAGTCTAGCTCCTTAAGAAGAACGACTGTCTGAGAATTTCTTCCAGAAGATCGTCTGGAAAGTGGATTGCTTGGCTGGCGGGCAGGAACCGGCGGTGATGCTGGGCGAGGTGCTATGACTAGCTTAGGAGGCTCTGATGAGCCGTCACCTGAACCTGGGAAGCGACTTGGTTGAGTTTGTTTGGCCTTGAGAACATCTCCATTCACGTGGTCCTGTCTTGAGCCGGATCGCGCAGCTTGTTGGATGGGCGTTCGTCGACCGTTCGAGATGGGGCTGTCAGTCTCGTTGATTACCTCTCGTGTGATGGGCGATCCAGTATTGGCCATTCTCGGAGAGCCCGACATACCACTCCGCTCAGCGGACTGTCCTCGAACCCGTGCAACAGCAGATGTGTCTACTGTTGGCCGAGCGGGCATAGGTCCCTGAGGTGGGGGCCCGGACGGAGGACCAGCTGAAGCCCTGGGCAGTTTCGAGTTTCCAGGAGCGGCTTGAGGAACGGCATGAACTTCAGCGCTATCGGGAGGCGAGCGATGCCCGTTGGGAGGAGCGGATGGGCCTCCCACAATCATCTTTCTGGAATCTGGGGGTCCGTTTGACCCATCTCGCGCGGGATTTGTTCGGTTTCCTTCGCTCGCACTTGGTCTTCGTGCTCCATGCACTCGCTGCTGCGCACCTTGTTGAGCACCTTGCTGTGCATCATTCGGGTACCGAATCTTTGAGGTGTCCAGAACGTAAAGAATTCCCAGATCGCTCACAGACGTGGTTGCTGAACTCGGCTCTCCGCCAAGAACCACGATCGACTTGCCCACAGTTGTCATGCTGTGTCCCGAACGGGGGGATGGGGAGGGTCCCATGTTTTGGAACGTGTACCATCGTCTTGACGAAATCCTAAACGCCGCTAGGTCGCCTAGATCTGTTCCTTCCTCCGTTCGTCCTCCGAAGATGTACATGACGTCGTCTACAAGAGCAGCAGCATGGCCCTCTCGGGGTGCGGGGATGTAGCCGATGCAGTCGAGTTGAGCCCATTTGTTCAATGCTGGGTCGTAGCACCAGACGTCGTTGAACCACTGGAAACCATTGGTGCCGCCAAATCTACCAGTATATTAGTGAGACGAAAAAATTAATACCGTCGCAGTAGGGGTACTTACAAGTACATCTTGTCGTTGAACGTAATCATGGTGTGGTTTGTACGCGCGGCAGGCATTTTGGGGCTCGGATCTCCCTGAACCAGGATCTCCCAGCGGTTATTTGACATCTGGAGTTGGTTGAGATCGAATGCAGAAAGGTCGTTCATAAAGAAGCCCTCGACTTGGCCACCAAAGATAAAGATTTTAGAACCCAGTATGTTGAGCGAGTGACCATATCGACCTGATGGTCGTGGTCCGGCCGGTAGAGCGCGGGACCATTGTCTTGTTGCTAGTATTGGTTAGTTGTTTGAAATTATGGAATTGGGAAGGAAACTTACAAGTATTGAGAAGGTAGAGGGTCTCGTCAAGAACATCAGATTCGTCAATCTTGGTGTCACCCCCATAGACAATGAAAGCGTTGCCAACAAGCAGACTACAGTGGCCAACTCTTGGGCCAGGGCCTTCTGCCGTGGTTGCCAGAGGGTAGCAGGCCATATTGCCCCCCGCCTCAATCATCCAGAGATCGCCTTTGACAGTTGAACCATTAATCAAACCGCCCATCATGTACACATCTCCCTCCTTAGACGAGACCGAGTTTACGGCGGAGCCATATCGTGGGAAGGGCGGAGGATGCGTTGAAGTGTAGGTTAACCGACGTTGTGACCAGGGATAGAGAGACGCATTAGGACTGTTCATCTGAGGGCCATTTCGTAGCTAGAGAGCACAGGTTAGCAGATGTTGATGTGTCACAACGACTGTTTTTGCAGTCCACAATGCGCAGGCAACTCACAGGCAAATCGCTGGACTGCTGCATCGGCTGATCAGCGCTCCCACCACGGCGCCCGTGTCCGTGGTCAGGGCTTCCATTACTGCCTTCATTGTCAATCGAGTGTAAGCTTCCGGTAGGAGTTGCGCGGTGTTGGACGGCATTCTTTTCGGCAACACGAGCGCTGGCGCTTTGGATCGACCCTTGGGAGCCAAACCCTGCGTCGCGACTCGCAGGCTGCGCCCTCTCCGGGTGCTTCTTGGATTTGAAGAGGAAGGCCATGGTTGATCAAGAAGCAGCCGCTAAGCGGCGGGGAATTGGTTCAAGAGCAGCACTTGAAGGTTTCGTATGTGCGATGCGATAAGGGAAATCGCAATGGGTAGTATTTGGGGTAGCCGTCGCGTGTAAGAGAGATTCACAGGGAGACGTATCAAATGACCCGATGGTAAGGACAAATACAGCCACAGACGCAGGAACAAGAGGAATCGAGTTTCGAGTTTCGGAATGGCTGGGTCAGCATCGGCGAGCGCGTTAGGAGGGTTGCGGGTTGTCTTTGGAAATTTTGGGGTGGTCAACCTCCCGAATTTCGGGGATAATCGAGGGGAGGGGGTTGGTTTCGAGGCGGACTGGATGCGCTGCCGCACGCCTTCGAGGAGCGCGGTTCCTTTTCCAAATCGCTCTGCGTCCGGGCAGTTGGAGAATCGTTTAAATGGGCGTTGATGTCTAGGCGCTCGAAAAGGGCGAAGGAGTGGCGATGTGGAGGATGGAGAGCCCCCGTTGGGTTGGCGTGGGAGAAGATGAAGGATGGGAAATGGTGGTGATGGTCAGGTACGTTTGGAAATGGGTGTCGCTGCAACGGAAACGGGCAGCAAGCGGCATGGAAGCGACACATGGAACCTGGGATGGATGGGGCTTGGTCCCTAGGTACCTAGGTAAGGTACTTAGGCTCTCACAGTGGCCTCGGGGCTCATTCGCCTCCTGTTGCCCACTGTCCTTTGTTCAAAAGCCAGCATCTTTCACCTCTGAACCCTGGAGCTTGTAACTTAGCCAATCGCGGGCCTCACACCGCACTGGCCATACATCCAGCGGCTGGACAGAAATTCCGCCTGGTGCTCTTGTTACAACCAAATAAGTATATACCTTCTTGAGTAAGGGATTAGTCGAGTATAGTCCAAGGCATACTATAATCCTTTAATAAGATTCATGCTCTTATGTTGAGTATTATATAACTCTTAGGATAAGTCAATGAGGGAAATTAATTGGATCCAATGTCCGGGCTCCCACTATGTATGCCCAACTCCAGCCTAGACGCCATGGATTTTAGGGATTACAAGGAGCTACGTATAGGGACAACTGCGGTACGTTTTGGCAATGCCCGCGACCGCCGGAAAGAGAGTAGTGCCAAGGTACCCTGCAGGGGCTCAGCGACACCATCTCACCTAAGGTACCTAGGTACCTATGGAGGTATCCAGTAAGTAAGTTATGTCAAGGATGGGGCTTGGATCCAGGGGCTGGGAGTAGCATACATGACTTTGTCACTTTAAATCACGACCTCAGTTTTGCACCAGAAAAGCATAAAGAAAGAAGCTCATCCTGTCAGTTTGTATGGTTTTGCATTAGCCTTCGATGTTCTAATTGACCTTGCGAATCAGGTATGTACGGATATGTGTTGGGCAAGATTCCCTTTTGTGCTCTTCTCCGGATCTTCCTTGCATCCAAGTGACGGGTGGATATCTCCTGGCGGCTGGGGACACCCAACACCAGACTGGCGAGATGGGCCCCTAATAACAATGCACCCCTTTCACATTTCTGACAACCGGAAACGCTCACCGTTGATGGCCACTTCCACTCACAGCTTTTTCATGCTCTTAAGTTGTCAATTCTTCACCACACACTGGCAGCACCAGGCTAGGGAGATAGGCGGGCAATCCGGTCTGAACAGAAGACTTTGACGAGCAAGCTTCTAGTTCTTGGTCTGGGACCTCATGACCAGGCTGCACTCCATTTTTTGTAGGATGGAAACTGTGCAAACTTAGTTCGAGTAGATATCCTGCAAGCCGGCCTTTCTCAATGGCTACGGCTTACGGAGTACATACCCTGCCTCGAGATTTTTTACGCCTTTTGCCATTGATGTCAGTTCAACATCTGTGCTCTCGAGGGAGACGATTAATAGTACCTCTCAACGCTTAGCCGACTGGGAATGCACGTCATTACCCTTGATATCGTGGACCCCACAGCGCAGCCCAGATGCGCTGCTGACAACAGGTCAATTGCTTCAACCGAGGCGGGGATTTTGCAATGATCATCGCAATCAGATGCTTATGTCTGATTCTCAACGCCGAATCTGATCTTTTGCATTTCTGGTCTTTTTTCTTGCAGCATGTGTAGACTACCGGTAAGACCGGGTTGTCGTTGACCGTGGCCCTTCCGGATATTAAAAGTTGACTTCCCAACGGCTCGTTTCATGTTTCCCGCTAACGAAGCCGAACGGAGCGGGATGAGGCACAGGCCAAGCTTCTATAATTTTTTAGCCCCACCCTTCAACCTTCCACCGTTCTGGTTGTTCTTGTGGAAAAAGGGGAACCTGATCTTTGGGATAAGCCTCAACTAGCAGCCCAAGATTCCCCAACCAGCAAGGCTGTTTCTCAATTCGTGATGGTTCGTACAGTGTTTTGTACTGTGGTTCATCTTCAGCCAAGTGGAGGGATTGGACGGTGAGCAAGCGTTCCCACTCGCAGACTCGCAGCTTTGAACTCGCTAAAGATCTCCCATCCTTCCCATCCCATCCATACGTATTAATAATTAATAAGTGGAGGGCCATCAGCCGCCGCGCCCGAGTGTGGACGTCTTGTCTAACGCATCTAGATAAGCCGCCACCAAATGAAATACTTCAGCCTCAAAGAGTATTCGCGGTGGGATCAGCTTCAACGTGTCACCATTACCCTACCTCCGTAGACTCCGCGTTTTCGAGAAGCAGACATGATTCATGCTGCCTATTTGCAGATCAGGGCAATGATCGTAGATGATAGAGAGATCCATCACAAGAGCGTGGCATGGCAGTTGTCTATTGGCCGGTTATTCTATGAGTTGAAAGCTGACGACTCTGGAACAAGAAGTGCCTGAACGAGGGGAGCGAATGAAGTACGGGATGCCGCAGCCTGTCGATCTGTCAAGTTCGCTCCCGCTTCGAGTCTCGAGCAAGGGGGCGTATGAAGTGCATAATTCGCAGACCCTCGAGCGAGAATTCGCCTGTCTCGTCGATGGACTCTAAATCGGTATGCTGTGTAACCACGCCTGATATGTTTTCCATTACCCCGTTATGTACTGATAGGTAGGCCTGCGGGGGATAAAAAACCTCCTACAGAAATAGCGAGTTATGCCATAGCTTCTTTAAAAATATACAAGTTTAGGAAGAGAAAATCTACGCAGTAACCACTATTATATAACTTAACTTAATTTGAGATCATATTATAATATAATAAAGGTCTCATGCTATCTTATATCTTCTCTTCTTAAACTCATGTAGTCTTGAGGTGTTATGTCATAGATTCTGGTTTTTTCCGCCCCACACTAAGGTACTTACCTAGGCACTGAGAGCTTCACATGAAAAGCCACGTGCGAGGTCACGCGCGAGGACCTGGATTGGCTTTGTCGGGTTAGCAACATCAGAATGACATCCCGCAATAATGGGTTGGTCAATAGGAGACTTGGGCTGAATTGCCGGGGAAC